>VYXC01001933.1:2755762-2778928 GCA_013397175.1 Platysteira castanea | reverse complement strand
CCGCCGCCTCCCGGCTCCGGGGAGGGGGCACCGCCCGGCGCGGGGGGATGCAGCCGGGACCGGGGAGGGGGCGGTGGGAGCGGGAAGGGCTGCTGGAACCGGCCGTGCCACCCCCGGTCGGGGACCCCTCGCTTCTGCTGCTCGCCGGGCCGGGATGAAACTTCTGGCATTGCGGGGAAGCGCAACGGCACCGGGAGCGGCACCGGAGGGGCGGCGGGAGCGGGGCCCGGCGGAACGCGGCGCTCAGCACCGCGGGGCGGACAGCTCCCGCCGCCCCGCCGCCCGGGAACGCTCCGGGAGCCGCGTCCTCACCGGGAACCGAGCGCGAACGGGGCCGCGGCCGCCTGGGAGCCGTGCCGGACCCTCCGCCTCCCTCCCGCAGGGAGGGCAGCCCCATGTGTCCCCAGCCCTTCGCCGGTCCCCAGCCCCCGGTGTCCCTCCAGCCCGCACTGTCAGGTCCGCACTGGTGTTCCCGACGCACCGGCTCGGCCAGGGGGTGTCCGTGGGGAGTGGGTGTTTGCCCAGGGGCTGCCTGTTCATTCCACGTGTCCCCCGTTTCCACGCAGACCCGCTCCCTCTCCCACCGCCGCGGTGCCAGACCTAAGAATAGGCTCTGGGATGTGCTCGCGGGTGACTTGGCAAAGTCATCGCAAACTCGCGTGGGGCTTGGAGATGACTGAAGCGGTGCCTGTGCCCAGTCCCTCGGCACTGCTGGGATGCCAGGATGAGGCAGCCGGGCTCGGGTGTGCATCCGGATGGGGTTACCAGTGTGGATTGTTCGGTGGGAGAACGGGAGAGGCCAGTGTGCTGGCGCTGCAGTGTGCTCGGGGCCTGAGGCTGCCCTCCGGGGCTGGCAGGGTGTCTCTGGCAAAGACAACTAGCTCCCGGTGTCAGGAGTGCTGTGCGGTGCTGTCTGCCCGCTCCAGCCCCTGCTCTCCTGGTCAGATTGCGTTTAAATGACTTTGACTTTCCGGTCTTAAACCCGGCTCTCCAGACAGGGATTGCATTACAGAATCCATCCTTTCTGGGCAGCAGAACAGCAGTGGATGTAGCGGGTGGCATTTCTCCCTCACCTGCACGGGTTTGTGCTCTGTGTACGTGCACGTTCGTGTGGAGGAATCAGATCCGAGGTCCCTGCCAGTTCTGGCATCCTGTTCCAGTGCGGGGACACACAGAGAGGCACGTTCCTCTGGGGTGTTACACAAACACTCTGGTCCAGGCTGCCAGTGCTCTGTGTGAAAGCAGCGATGATCCCAGGCTCCCGGGGGGCCTGGGGGAGCTGGGGAGCAAATCCGGCAAGCACAGGCCCAGTGAGGGCTCTCATCTCCCTCACTGCCTCGTGTGCTGAGGCAGGAGGGCTGCCCCAGTCCCGCTGGGAGCATCAGGAGGCAGTCCAGCTCTCGGGAACAGGATTTGGCACAATCTGCCATAAATCTCATGGTGGAAGAACACAGCGTGCTCAACTCCTCTTTCCTTGGCAGAGAGAGGGAGCTGATAAATTGTTGACCCTTTACGAGGTTTGGTGAATTATTGCAGTAAAATCCCAACTCCTGCCTATGCAGCCCGGAGCCGGTGGCAACGTGGCAGCTCTGCCCATGCCTGGGGGGTCTTGTCCATCCGTGTGGAGGGGGACACTGCCAGGGGCCCAGAGCAGCATATCCTGCTGTTCTCCAGCTGGGGGGGAGCAGGATCAGACCCCGCAGAGACAGATTGCCGTGCTCCATCTGCTGCTCTTTCAGTTCGTACGTCCAAGAAAAAACCATTTTCACATGACTTGCACCCATCGGGTGCTTGGCTGGCGGCTCTGGGTGCTCTGCACTGGTGAAGCCGTTTAGATCACCAGAGAGGAGGTGTGAAAGCCTCTCCTCTGCTCTCGGCATCCGCTCGCACCCACCCACCGGCGCAGAGCAGAGCAGGCAGCAGAGGCACGTCCCTGCACAGGGACCTGTGCCAGGAGGCTCCGGGCAGCCTGTGCCGGAGCAGCGGCACCCCGGGAATGTGGGCACCAACAGGGGCATTTATTTGTACCCTGGGATGATGCAGTGGGCAAACACGGGGGGTGTGGGCAGCTGCCTGCAGAGAGGGCAGCGCTGCCTGTGCTGCCCGTGCAGGCTCAGCCCCTGGCACCGGGGATGGCAGGGGCACAGCTGAACCCCCGGGAGATCCAGGATTTCTGAATGTATTTGGGGTGTCCACTATAGGCTCTGATGAGACCAGCAAACCCTGCCCGAGGCTGCAGTGCCGGGAGCAGAAATGCAGCCGGGGGTGCTGAGCTTCGGGCTCCTCTGCAGCCCCAAGGTTTGTGCCCTCCCTTCTCTTCTTCAAGGCACTGGGGCACTCCCGGGGTGGCTGTCACAGCCCGATAGCAAGGACAGAGATCCCCCTGGCTCTGTGGTGAGCACAGCACCACGGGAGGCTGTTTCCAGAGGATCAGGTGTGTCCAGCAGGAAGGAAAACCGAGCGTGAACTCGGCGAGGGCTGCAACAAGTGCGTGGTGAGCTCTCGCGGCAGCACCCCGAGCAACGAGATAACAGCACAGAGCCAGGCTGCCAGCACAGATAGCGGGGATGGGGCTTGTCTGATGGAGAGCTATCAAAGGCCACGGCAAATGGCTCCTCTTCCTTCTCTCCTCCTTGGCAGAAAGGATGAGGAGAGCCTGGATCAGGAGTAAACGAAATTAGTCTCTCTCAGCCCTCTGCTTCTCTGATATTTTTTGCCATTATGAATATACAAAGATGCCATTTCAAGCGCAGTTCTGTGGATGTCACAGTGTCACAGACATTTCCTTCTGTACATTTTTAACTTCTCCTTCGCTGAGGAACCTGGTACCAGGATTTAGGGCTGAGGAGCCAGGCTGCGCCGAGTCAGCTGAGAGTGCTCCCTTGGCACCCAGAACGGCAGCAGAGATCTTGGAATAACAAACTGTGTAAAAAGGGAACTGTGTGATCCATCCCTTGGAAGTCAGGTGGTGCTGGGTTGGGGAGTGGATGGACAGTAAGGGATGGTGAGGCAGAGGGGTGTCGGGGCATCGCTGGGCAGGTAATGTGGGCATCAACATGGGCTGGTGTGAGCATGGCCCATCCTGCCAGCGGGCAGGGATGTTCCCTGGGTATTCCAGGTCAGTGCCGAGCGCTGGGGTGCTTTGTTATCCCATTTTGTACAGCCAGTTGTTTTTTTAATGAAATGGGCTTTGTCTGATTAAATAACACACAGCTTTTGATGTAGACTACAAGCAGCCTCAGAAATCCGTGTATTTTCCATCCTCTGTCACTGCGATGAGCGCAGCTGCTTCCAGTGGGCTTTGGGAACAAAAAAACTGAAACCAGAGTAACCTTCTGTGAGCAATCCGAAAGTTATTTACTTGATGCGATTTTATTTCTCAAATATTTGAAAGCGGTTACTGAGCAGTAAAATAGGCTCCAAGGAAATCCTGTTACAAAACACAGGCTCTATTTTAATTAGCATGACGTGAGCGACACGGCTGGAACCGGGGCTGCCACCGAGTGCATCTTTCAGGAGCTCGGAGCTGTCTGTAGGAAACACGGCATGAGCGCTGGCTTTCCAATTTTCCAGTCCATCAGGATGGATTTACACTCTTGTCAGGGGTATGAAATTGCTGGATTTGGCGGTGAGAGTCGTGTGTCTTTAACCGCTTGGCTTGCCAGGCACGGGGTGCTCTGCGAGGTGGGGACGTGCCTGTCGCTGCTCTGGCCCCAGTCACAGGAGGGGCAGGGGGACACCGGCAACCCAACAGCACCCAGCCCCCTGCCCCTCAGGGCTTGAGAGGGGTGAGAACCTCGATGAGCCACACCGGGGGCCAAGGACAGCACCCAGCCACGCCTCGGCTGGTGGGGCAGAACGTGGGGCCAAAGCCAGCGCTGCCAGCAGAAACCTCGGGGTGCAGCTGGTGCCAGCCCCGGGCGGTGGGGAAGGGGACCTGGCATCCCCCAGCTGGCGCACCCCAAACCAGGGGGCAGAGGGCAGAGTGAGGAAGGCTCGTGGGGCGAGAGAGGGCTTGGCATGGCTGTGGCTCAGGCTGCCGAGCCCACAGCGCACGGCTCTCCGGAGCCCTTCCCAAAAGGACCTGCTTCACGGGATGGCTTTTCCCGCTGCTGCACGAGCGAGTGGTGCCGGATTGAAGGGATGTGGGGAGCAGATCTGCCCCGTGCAGGTGCCTCAGCTGCTCGCCCTGCAGCCCCGATGCAGCGTCAGGGAACTCAGGCTGCGGGAACCAGGAGGAAGGGAAGGAGAAGGGCTCTGCAGCAGGAGCCCTTCCTGCCGAGGCGCGCGGGGAGGGAAGGTGTCCTTCATTCCAGGGGACAGGCTGCCAGCTCCTGGCTGCCTGTCTCCTTTCACAGCTTGTTAACCGACAAGTTGTTAAGGATGTTCTCGCTCTGTCCCATGGGGCCGGGCCCGCTCTATCCGCATCCTGCTCTATCCACATCCTGCTCTACCCACGGATAAAAATACCTGCACAATGGAAACGGCAGCCAGAGAGAGGAGTGAGGATCTGCGAGAGGAGCAGCCCTGCAGACACCAAGGTCAGTGAAGGAGGAGGAGGAGGAGGTGCTGCAGGTGCCCGTGGTACAGCCCAGGGTGAGGCACCTGTGCCCCTGCAGCCCATGGGGATCCACAGGGAAGCAGAGATCCACCTGCAGCCCATGGAGTCCAGTGCTGGGGCAGGATCCTGGCAGGATTTGTGTATCCGTGCAGAGAGGAGCCCACACTGGAGCAGGTTTGCTGGCAGCACTCATGACCCCATGGAAAGGATCCAGGCTGGAGCATCCTGTTCCTGAAGGACTGACCCTGTGGAAGGGACACACGCTGGAGAAGGCGATGGAGGACTGCAGCCTGTGGGAAGGACTCAGGCCGGGAAGTTCACGGAGGAATGTCTCCCATGGGAGTGATGGAGCAGCTTCGGTGGGCAGCCAGCATCCATCCAGTGTCAACCCAGCACACCCACAGGGTCAGCTGCGCTGCTGGGAAGAGAGGGGGAACAAATGAACCTCTGCTGCTCAGTTCTGTTATGTCTTGGACTTCATCCTTAAGGATTTCCAAAATCAGAGCAGAACCTTGAAGCTGGACAGCTGGAGGAGCCAAGAGGAGCCTGGGACTGAAGGGACAAAGCTGGGAGCAAGGGAGGCTCAGCTTCCACACCAGAGCGGGACGTGCTGTGGGTTTCCAGCAGAGCCCGTGGCGCTGGCTCAGAACCAAGTGCAAGTGCTGGTTATCTCTGACTTGAATCCACATCCATGGTCCCTGTGGCTGGGGGATGCTTGAGCAGCCACAGTCGGTGCCACGACCTGGCACAGCCCCAGGACCCCCAAAAAACCAGGGGATGTCAGGGAGGAGCTGCCAGGAGCTGTAAAAGTGGAGGCTGTGTCTGGCAGGGAGCGTTCCTCCGGCACTTTGGAGAAGACACCATTCCTGCCCCCGTGACACGGATGTGGGATAACGAGCCCTTTGAGGCGTGCTGCTGGGAGTTAGTGTCACGCTGCCACAGCTGCAGGAGCCGCACGGAGCTCGGAATCAGGGAGCCAGCCCAGCCTCCTGGTCCTGGGGAGCGAGCAGGGCACCTGGATCCAGCCCCCCTGGGATGGGGCCCCTCTGCTGCAGTGCCCTGCCCCGTGGTGCCTCAGGGCTGTGGGCACGCTGTCCCCAGTCAGGGGGGACGGTGTTCTCGGGGTGCTGAGGAGCCGATTTCCCCTCTGTTCCATCTTTTTGCTTGCTGGAGCTCCCGGCAGTGGTGCAGCTGCAGCTGGCCCGCTCCCAGAGCACAGCCCCGACTCAGACATCTCTCTTTTATTCCTTTTTCCTCCTTTTCCTTTCTCTGGGAAGAGGCCAGAGCGGCAGCTGACCAGCCCTGAGTGCTGAGCCTGGAGCTTTCCTGATGCACAGCGAGGAGGCTCTGCCTGGATTCCCAGCTCTGCGCCGGGCAGGGACAAGCACGGATTTGTCCAGACCTCCCTCCCTTTTCCTGGCCCCAGGAGCCCAACACTGCAGTAGGTGTTCAACCCCCAGAGAGACCAGGAAGCTGGGCAGGGACCTGGCTCTGTGCCCGCTCCACGGGGGTGAGGGCAAGGCACTGGCACCCCAGGACAGATGGCTGCAGAGAGAAGGCACAAGGAGACTTCATGGAAGCGCAATCCGAGCTGCTGGCAGTGCGGAGGGATCGGATGAGCAGCCTGGCCACTCAGCCCGGCTCCGAAGGCAGCATTCCAAGTGCAAAGCTCTAGTCTAGGAAGGAAATTTGGTGCCAAATGCAAAGGCATCCAAAAAACTCGAGCACGACAGAAGGGGTAGCTGTGGGATGGATCCCAGAGCGGCGTCATCTGCTCGGCAAGGAGGAATCTCACGTCTCGGCCCGTCTCTCTGTCTTGCACACCGGGGTGGGATGTGCCAAAATCAGGAGCTGAGGGGCCAGCAGCACCCCGGGGGGGGCGGCTCCGCAGGGGGACCCCCGGGAGGGGACAACAAACGTGGTCCCCAGGGCCTCCAGGGGACACTCAGTGGTGTGCTCCAGCCCAAGGGCGAGGGAACCACTGCGGGGACCTGGCACTGCCGTGTGGGGCTGGGGCACAGCAGGCAGGAGTGACCAGGCACGGGAGTGAGGGAATGTTCTGGAAAGCGGTCATTCCGGGGCAGTTTCAGAGCGAGTCAGAATGGCTGGAAATACTTAAAATTCAAGAGAGAATCTCCATCTGATGTTTCAGGGTGGATTAATGGAGCATGGCAGCATTTTGTGGATGACATGCTTCATCTCGGGCAGAGTGGTGGCTGGGGGACAGTTCTGAGGACATCACTGCTGATGTCCCCTCTGCCACCCTGCATCTCCTCCATGATGATGGGGCCGCACAGGAGCCAGGCTTGCATCTCCTGATGCTGATTTAAATGCAATTCCGGTAAAAAAAACCCCCAGGCTATTCCTGACAGTCCTGAACTTCCATTTGCAGAGATACCAAGTCCCTAAATTGACAGACCCCCCCTGCCACGAGCCCTGAGAGCTCCCAGTGCTCCCAGTACATCGGCACATCCCCGCCCACCACAGGAGTTCTGCAGATGCAGCTTGGCAAAGTCCTCTTGGACACATCCAACGCCACCCTTGGAGACCTCGGACTGCTCCCAGCACTGTCAGGGTTAATCGGTTCGGTGCAAAGGGGTCAGATCCTGGGGCAACTCTGCCCAAAGCCACCCCAAAATCTGCGGCTCCAAGGCAAGGAAAGGCTCCTTCCCAGGGCGCACAGCCCCCACCAGACAATGTGCCTGCCTTCCCTCCTTATCCATCCACATTATCCACACAGCAGTTTTTAAATTGCTGCTGGACACTATATTTACATAAATATGTGAGCCAATGAGGTCTAAAACCCTGGTGAGCCCTAAATGGTGAATTAGGTTTTTTGGAAAGAGGATTTTATCAATTTACTGCGAGTGCAAATCAACAGAACAGAATTTACAAACCCATCAAAAAAGCGAGGTGACAGTTCGGAATTAATCCTCTGCCCCAGGCACAGGATGTACCTCCACAAACATCTCCCAGCATAAATATATTTGAGAAATAGTGGAGGAAAACGTAACTCCTAATGCCTGAGCACGCTGGCGGCGGCGGCAGCGGGAGATGAATGGAGTTAATGTCATCGGGAAGGTGCTGCCGCCTCCTGCTTTATTTTTATCCAAGACTCAGTGCCCAGCCTGCGCCGAGATATTGCAGTTTGTCTTTGTGCCAGAATTTCCCCCGAAGAAAATCTCCCCGATAATCGCTCTTCCTCATCTATTCCTTTTTAGAAAAAAAAAAAAAAGAATAATTTAATTCAGCTCCTCCGCACCCCTCACTGCTCGGAGCAACCCTGGAGGCTGCGTGTCCTGGGGGGGGATGAGCGCCTGTGTCCCCCCGGCTTGGATGTGGCTGGGGGGACGGATTTGGGACAAGAACTGGCACTCTTGGGGCCATTTGGGCGCTGACGGGATGTCCTCAGGCAGAGGGGGATGCTCCTGGTGCCGCCGGCCTCCCCTGGGGGAAGCCGAGCTCCCTGGCACCTGCTGTGCCCTGGCGCTGCTCCTTCCTTGAGGACCGAGCACAAACCCGTGTCCAAACCCGGCGCAGCATCCTAAAGGCACGAAACTTCCCAATTCCTGCCTCTCCCGGGCGCTTCAGGACGGGCGCAGCCGCCTGGCGAGGGACTGGGGCCGCTCTCCTGTCCCCCGAGGGGTTCGGAGCTGCCGCGGAGATGAAATCAGTGAGGCAATAACGAGCAAAAGCCAAACTTCTCAAGCTTTCTAATCGCAACTAGAAAGGCTCCTTTTCAGCTTTTGTTTCCAGCTCACAGAGGAGCCCGCGGCTGCCAGCGGCGAGATGGCTGGCTTTGTTGTGGAGATGACTGTGAAGGACACAGGCTGTGTTCCCATTTAGGAATGCATTGAGGCTTTCTTGGAATTCATTAGGAAAGGTAGGGAGGGAAGGGTGCAGCAAAACAAGAGTCCTTGCCGCTGCAGCCCGCTCCCCAGGGAGAGAGCTTTTCAGCTTTTTCCACTGCAAAACGACTTTCACAACATCGAAATTGGAAAGCGGTTCCATTCCCTTAGTGGGGCTCCTCTGCAGCCTGTCGAGAAAGGGAAGTGGAAGGTGCCCTCCCTGCAGCTGTGTCCCAGCATCGCCGGGCTGTGGTCCCAGCAGGACCCCCACACCTCGGCCCTCGGACCCATCTCGTGTACCCAGAGCAGCTCTGCCAGAGCTCAGCATGGAATCCTGGAGTGGCCTGGGTTGGAAGGGACATTAAAGCCCATCCCATTCCACCCCCTGCCATGGGCAGGGACACCTTCCACTGGGCTAGGACAGTTCCAGAGATCCAGGGGCAGCCACAGCTTCTCTGGGCACCCTGTGCCAGGGCCTCCCCACCCTCACAGGGAAGGATCCTTCCCAATATCCCATCCATCCCTGTCCTCTATCAGTTTGAAGCCATTCCCTGTGTCCTGTCCCTCAGTGCCTTGTCCCCAGTCCCTCTCCAGCTCTCCTGGAGCCCCTTCAGGCCCTGGCAGGGGCTCTGAGGTCTCCTTGGAGCTCTCTCTTCCCCAGGTGAGCACCCCCAGCTCTCCCAGCCTGGCTCCACTGTCAGGATGCAGCACAGGGCGACCGTGACTCACTGTCCTCATGGGTACATTGTCACCCGAGGGCACAAACTGCACTGAGTCACACGAACATCACCTCCTTCAGTGGCTCAGGTATCCGCTCAAGCTTCCATGGGGGAGGGCTGGGTTTTTCCACACTTCCACTCTACCTGCACTGAACTGGCCTCAGGAGCAAAGCCTTTCTTAAATTATACAGCGTTACATCTCGGATCCAAACACGAAGCCTGAGCGAGCAGCAGGGGCAGGAGCCTGCCCGGAGTCAGAGTCACCTCAAACAGGGGTCAGCTCTGAAAATTCCTCCCTCAGTCCCACCAGCACTGTCCCCAGCTACAGCCCAGAGCTTTCTCCCGTGGAAAATCCATGTTACAAGTTTATGGTGACCTCCTGCTGCTCCTCCTGCTCCCGGGAAACATCTGCTGTGTTCATCCTGAGAGCCACCAGCCCCAGCCCGGGGCCTCCTGCCTCCATCCAGCTGCTGCTCCAGGCTCTGCTGCCGCTCTGGGGTCCCTGCCGAGCAGCCGGGCCAGGATGTGACTGTCCCCTCAGGGCGATGTCCAGGGAGGTGCTGAAGCACGGGGTGGTTTGCCAGAGGCAGGTGGTGGCACAGCCCAGGAACTCTTTGAGCGTTCAGCACCGCATGTCAGAAAGGCAGTGCTTAAACCCAGATTTATGTCTCGGATGTGCCTGTTTTAATCACACTGCACTGCTATCAAAAGGACATTAAAAATTACAGTTACCCTCCAGGAGCACAAACAACAGCAGCAGTGACAAACCCCTGGTCCCAGGCAGGGACACGTGGGTGTGTACAACCAGCCCATGTGGCACCTGCTGGGGAGAAGAGCCAGGTCCTTCCTCACCACGTTTCCCCACCGCCTGGGTGGGTCAAAAATAACATCAGCAGGAAACGTGGCCAGCCAGCAGCGACAGGAGAGCAAGAGCTGCCCACGAGGAAGGGCAACGCTCTGCCCCTCAAAGCACCCTCCTGAGGCAGAGCTGGGGGTGCAGACCAGCCCCCGGGGGTGAGATTCAAGGGCTTTCTCTCAACCCAGCCGAGATTCATGATCAGCCAGCCCATCACTTCCATTCTGATTCTGATGTTTAAGGAATTTTTGGGGGTAGAGGGAGGTGACATTGCCTAGTCCCTTACAAGGGAGACGCCTTTCTGTCAGCATCCTTGGAGCTGTTCCCAAGGTTAAGACAGTGGCAGCAACGCCCCATGGGCACGGGGGAAGGTGATGTGTCCCCAGCAGGGCAGGTGACACAGGTGGGACACTGCCTACAGGGCAGGTCTCTGCTGCTGGCCACTTTGTTTATGACATCCTTTTATCCTCTTATCCCTCAATTTTGGGGAATGCAGGGATTTTGTGGGTGCTGCACTGGGCACAGAGAGGGGCCTGGGTGTCCCCCAGCCCGTCAGAATCATTAGCTGGGCACAGCAGCCCTCGGCAAAGCGTTGTCCTCTCTGTTCCCAGTGTTCTTGCAGCATCCCCTGCCAAAGCCTATCATTATCCTTTCTGATAGAACTCAGATCAATCAAACAGAATAATAGATCAGAGGTCAAGGAAGGCTGTTCCTTCCCCGGGGAACAAGGGGCTGCTTTTGTCAGAAGTGCCAGGGAGCCGGTTTAATTGTTCTAAACCTGACAAATTACGAACGTGCCTGGTAATTGTGTGTCCTCCTGCTCTGGAGAGGGAGGAGAGCCTTCGGATGGGAGCTCCCAGCATGCGTGGAGCAGCACAAATCAGCTTTTAATCCCCCAAAACCCCTGGTTTTAGGGGGTTGATGGTGCCACCCATGCTGGACTGGGAGGAAACCCTGCCCTGTGCCTGCCCAGCTGGTGCCCACATGGATGTGGAGGGATGCAGGGGGATGTAGAGGGATGCAGGGGGACATAGAGGGATGCAGGGGGACATGAAGGGGTGCAGATGGATGTGGAGGGATGCAGATGGATGGAGAAGGATGCAGGGGGACATAGAGGGATGCAGGGGGACGTGGAGGGGTGCAGATGGATGTGGAGGGATGCAGATGGATGGAGAAGGATGCAGGGGACGTGGAAGGATGCAGGGGGATGTGGAGGGGTGCAGATGGATGGAGAAGGATGCAGGGGGATGTGGAAGGATGTAGATGGATGGAGAAGGATGCAGAGGGACATGGAGGGCTGCAGGGGGATGTGGAGATGGCTGGAACAGGGGACCCAGCAAGGCTGGGCACTGCACCCAGCCCCAGGAGCGAAGCTGCTGCTCTCCATGCAGGAGGACCCTGCTTCTCTCCTGACATCCTGAGGGCTAATGAAAATATATTTGCTATCTGTATTAATTAAAACAAAGCGCAGCAGCTCGTCATGAGGCTCCGTGGGAGAAGCTGTACACGGGTTATCATCACCCAGCGCAGCATCGTGCAGAGATGGAATTAGTTCTGCCAGGCCATCTTTAAAACACAAATCACTGATGGCTGATACAGCTGACAATTAATTATATAAAAACCAGTGCCACTGGGAGCGAGGTGAGGGCTGAGCAGCACCAGCAGCAGCCCAGGGATGGGCCCAGGGTGGGCTGGGTGGTCTCAGGGTCAGGGACACGAAGCGGGCGAAGCCTGTGCCAGCCCCAAACTGCTGCTCTGTCCCTCAGAGAGACTCTGTTTTTAGTGAGAAAAATTGATCTTCAGCCAAATCTTGATTGAAAAGGGGTTCCTGTCTGCAGGAGTGAGCCAGTGCAGGGGCACATCCGAGGGCTGGGCATGGGGACGTGCTGGGGGCTGCAATTCCCACGTGGAGCTGCTGGCAGGATGTGCCAGTGGAGCTGCTCTGCTGCCACCCCTCGAACTGGCCTGACATAACCCAGCAGCGAAATGCAGGTTATTGCTATTTTAGGAGGAAAAACCAAGGAATGGAGGGGGTCACAACCTGCACCAAGGCCAGGCTGGGCAGGGCTTGGAGCAACCTGGTCTGTGGAAGGTGTCCCTGCCCACGGCACGGGGTGGAACTGGATGGATTTAAGGTCCCTCCAACCCAAACCATTCCGGGCTCTGTGGTTCTCTGATCACATCTGGCACTTCTCCAGGCTGTGGAAGAGCATTTGGGAGCCCAGCGTGCCCCATCTCTCATCCATCCCAGGCAATGCCAAGCTGTGCCAGGGCCTGCAGGGCTGGTGGCAGGAATGGGAACAAGAATGGGGAGCTGTGCCCCAGTTCCTGCCAGCCTCGGTGCACAGCCCGTGCCCGTGATCGATGGGGGCCAATAACTGTAATAACCACAGCCATCAGTAACCCTCCCTTTCCCTGCCTTCCCGATTGCCAGCAGCGGGGCCCTTCCCGAGCTGTCAGGAATCATTAGGCACCGGAGCTGCATCGTTTCAGAGCAGGCAACAGGGTCTTTTCAAGGGCACCAGGCAGCGCCAGGCAGCACCAGGCAGCACCAGGCAGCACCAGGCAGCCCTGGTCCCTGCACCCTTCCTACACGGCCTCAGTGAGGGGAGAAAATGCAAAGAAAGTCATTGCACGGGAAAAAAGATTCCCCCTGCAAGCTGTGACACCGATCCCAACGCCTGTCCTGACACATTGCCCGAGCAGGCAGAGCTGAGACCTCGCTTGGTCCCCAGGAGGGAGAAATGGGCCCTGCACAGGGGCTGGGAGGTGCAGGGGGCTGAGGCACAGCCTGGGGCACGGGGAGTCCCCGGATTGTCCCCTTCCCTCATCNTGGGCCCTGCACAGGGGCTGGGAGGTGCAGGGGGCTGAGGCACAACCTGGGGCATGGGGAGTCCCTGGATTGTCCCCTTCCCTCATCCTGAGCAGCTCCAGCTCTGCTGCCTCCACCCTGTGCATGGTGTGATCCCGGGGGCTGCGTGCCCGTGCTGGGAACAGCCCGGACGAGTCCGTGGGGAGAGCAGAAAACACTGCGTGTGCCCTGTGCCAGCTGTCACCTGTGCCACCCTCACTGCTGCGAGGCACCTCTGCACCTTGGGAAGGCGGCCAGCACCTGATGGGCTTCAAATCCCACCCTGAGATGCTCCAGGGCAGCTTTTGAGGCACTCCAAAAAAGAAAATCTTCTGGGGTATCCCTGGACAAACCCTCGGAGGAGAGCAGCCATGGGCAGCAGTGCTGAGGTCACATCCTGCCCTGCTGCCACAGGGGACGAGTGACACCCCCGAGGTGCTGCCAGCCCCTGGTCCCCTCTCTCACGGGGGACGAGTGACACCCCCGAGGTGCTGCCAGCCCCTGCTCCCCTCTCTGAGCCTGGACTGGAGCCGCGCTGCGATTCCTGTTACATCCTGCGAGAGGAATAGAAAGAGCTGCCAAACAGGTTCAGCAGAGGCAGCCCAGCTCCCCCCAGCCGCTGCAGGGGCTGTGCCGGGAGCTCGGGCAGGAGCCGGATCCTGCGGCTGCCCCGGCCGGGCACAGCCGGGCTGTGACGCTGCTCTGCTCGCCCGCACCTCCAGCGTCACGTTGTCACCTCAGGTTTCCAGCGCTGGAGTGGAAATCAAATCCAACCAAGCTGCAGACAGGTGGAACAACAGAGGAGGCTGTGAACAGCCGTGGATGTGGCTGCCTGGGAGGGAGCCCATCCGTGATTTGTGGCCTGACACAGGAACAGTCAGCTGTTGTCATCAGACTAAACTTTGTCTCTCCAGATGTCTCAGGGCTGCATCTCCAGTGTCCCCAGGAGCAGGGATTTTGGCTGAACCCGCTCCTGCATCCCTGCTGGGTCCCCTCCATCCCCCGAGAGGCAGTGCCAGGGCAGAGCACCCTGCCAAGCCCTTGGCTGGTGCAGCGCTGGCTCTGAGAGGTGCTGGCGTGGCAGGGGCACAGCTGAGCAGAGCCAGGCAGGCAGGACACCCAGGAGTGCCCAGGATCTCCCACGGCATCGCAGCAGGAGCGGAGCAGGAGCTGCTCTCACAGGGCTGAGCTGATCCCAAAGAGTTAATCCCAGCACTCGCTTCTCCAGATCTGCTCTGCTGCATCTTAACAGTGATGGGAGATTAATTATTTTAGCTGCAGAGATCTGACTAGAACGGGGTTTTGTAGCTAAATATACTCTCTCTTTAGGAACCCATTTAATTTTATGCCCTGATGTAGACGGCTGGGCTGGATGATTGGTGAAGAAAGAAGGAGCTTCTCTTCCCCCTCTTCAATTTGTAGCCTGAAGAGCTGCCAAAACACTCGATTTCCTCTCCCCAGGTGGGCCCTGAGGAGTGAACATCCTAGCTGGGGAGCCCAGGAGAGGCACAGGAAGGAACTTCCTCCACTCCTTCATCCCTCTGGCTGCCCCATCCCTGGAAGTGTCCAAGGCCAGGTTGGACGGGGCTTGGAGCAACCTGGGATAGTGGAAGGTGTCTCTGCCCATGGCAGGGGATGGGACTGGATGATCTTTAAAGTTCTTCCCTAATGAACTTCCATAAAGATGAATTCCCCCTCCTGGGGAACCCAGCCTGGTAATTCCTTTTGGCCAGGCCTGTCTGCCTGTGGCAAGCCACAGATGTGCCCTTCTTACACCTGGTGTCATAAAACCCCGCGAAAAACTCAAATTATCACCTCCATCACAGTTCCTCTCTCTCTCTCTACTGGCTCTGCTCCCCTGCTCCCTGGTCCCTGCCAGTCTGGAATATCAGGATAATTCCTGCCCCCATGAGCTGGGGATGCAGCGGGATCCAGCCGGGACCAGCCAGCACGGGACAGGTTGTGTCACTGCCACGCTGCAAATCTCCTGATTCCTCCATAAATTGGATGAACCTCTTTAATTCCTCTTCCTCCTTAGCTGCTGCTGCTGCTGCTCCTCCCACATCCCTTCGGGAAGGAGCTGGGCAATTCCCAGCGGGAGCCGGGCTCATCCCTGGGGATTTGGAGCTGGCCAGGGGTGACGCTGCAGTGAGGGGTGCCCTGGCTGGGGACACACAGGGCACCATGAGCAGGTCCCCCAAAGCCACAGGTGCCCGTGCATGGCCAGAACAGGTGCCTGGGAGTCAAAATCTCATTGATTCCAGCTCCATGAAGCAGCAGCGGGGAGGAAAATCCATTTTCCTCCCAGCTCGGAGAAGTGTGTAATTTCCCGGCATCTGTCAGGGCTGTGTGGATCGTTAGAGCAGTTACAGCTCCTCCCGAGCACCGGGAGCGGGGGGAGAGGTTTGCGAGTTTAATTCCCGCATTCCTTGTGGTGTCCTTGCTCCCGAGCCAGGCGAGCCGGGCACAGGCAGTGTGGATTCTCCAGTCAGGCACGAACAGGATCGATTTGCCACCAATCAGGTCTCCAGGAGTGTTTTGCTGTTGGAATATTGCCCCCAGCTGCAGCAATCCCCACGTGGAGCCTGAACGCCCTGCTCAGGGGGATTTACCCCGTCCCAGCCCAGGGCTGGGACCAAGTGTGGGTGTGGGTGCCTGGGGCCCCCAGGACCACGTCCCAGCCCCGTGTTCCCTGCCAGCACTGGAGGTCCCTGAGCTCCTTTTCATAGGCAGCAGGAGCTGGTGAAACCCCTCCCTTCCATCCCTGGAAGTGCCCAAGGCCAGGCTGGACGGGGCTTGGAGCGAGTTTAGTGGAAGCTGTCCCTGCCCATGGCACGGGAGGGGTGGATGGGATGATGTTTAAGGTCCCTTCCAGCTCAAACCATTCCAGGATTTGATGATTCCATGATTCTCTGCTCTCTGCCCTTCCCAACAGAGGCGGGGCTGCCTCTGGGCGCGGGAGCTGGGTGGGCAGCGGGAGCAGAGCCTGGTCCTTCCCGGCCACGGCTCCTCGGGCTGGGCACCACTGCCAGCATCCTCACCCAGTAATGAGGGGTTTCCATGGCAACCTTATTTGAGCATCTCGAGTGACACAGATGTAAATTTTAAAATGAAATATTCAGACCACAGTCCTGCGAGCATAAATAAACCCCTGCACATGGGCAATTTAACAGCATTTTAAAGCAGAGCCGAAACTCCCCAGGGCCAGCGGAGTCTCTGTGGCACTGGGAAATTCATGGGAATGGAAAGAAAAGTGTCCTGACCCCTTGCTGCCCCAGGAATCCCAGCGCTCAGCTGCATCCCAGCCTGATCCAGAGCAGCACCAAATCAACAAGGTGTTGGTCACGCCTGCCCTGCAGAGGATGTGGCTCACAGGGACAGGAGGGACAGCCAGGTGTCCCCTGGAATGGGAGGAAAACTGCTCCAAACTTTCTTGGCCCCTGCTGCACGGTCTTCCCAAGCAAAAACCGGGCATCTTTTTTCTCCTGGATCACCTCCCATCAATTGCTCTCTGGAACAGTCCAGGTTTTCCCGTTGCACAGGGCAGACCAGAGCCTGGAGGCTCCCAGCACTTCCAGGCTGTCACCCACCCTGGGCAGGACCCAGGGGCAGCCACCTCTCCTTCTCCCTCGTGCCGCAGAGGAGGACGGCTCTCTCTTTTCTCCGACTGCAGCAGGAATCCTCGGCTGAGATCCCTCCACGGCCCTGCCGTCCCCGGCTCACCTTTGCCAGGAAAGCGGCTCCGAAGCTGCCGGAGCCGCGGGCAGCCCCTGCTCGGGCTGCGCTTCCCGCAGCTCCCACGGGGATGACTCACCCGGCTCGGATGCTGCGGCTCTGTTTGCTCAGAGCGGGAGCTGACAGGATGCTCTTGAGGAAAACTTTTTTTTTCCCTTCGCTGCTGGAAAAACTTAATCTGCCGAAACGGTGGCTGCAGGAAAACCCGGGATTCACGTCTCCTGCCTTCGAGGCTGCATCCGCCTGCGGGGGCATTTGGAAAAGGAAAGATTGTTTCAGTTAAGGTTTTTCTGCTCTTCGAGATTAAAGGCCGAAATCTTCTAAAATCTGAAACCAAATCGATCATAGCCAAGTGTTCTGATGGACATGACCTGCTTTTTCTCAGATCCTCCTTCCCACCCAAACCCTCTGTTTTCCCCCCGAGGGTGAAATGTGTTTTGCACGCACTGGAGGTCGGTGTGGGAAGAGGTCGAAGAGCAGGAGGTGCCCAGGGTGCCGCTTCCCACTCTGGTTACATCAGGACCTGGCCTCGACATCCCTGCTTTATCCAAGATCTGGATCAGCCCTGGATGAACTCACCCCCAATGGGAGTGATCCCATTCCTCTCACAGCTCCTGCCAACCCTCCTGCATTGACCGTGTGGGAATGGGCCACTCCAGGGGCTCAGCCTGCATGCAGAGGGTGCTGGGCAGTGCAGGATCAATCCCAGCTCTCCATGAGGGCTTGGATGAGATGTGAGCACCAGTTCTGGGCAGGATCACCCCAGCCCAGCACCCAGGAATCCTCCTGAGCCTGTCACACAGGCAGAGCTGAACACCACCATTAATACTGCCTGGATCAGCTTCATTCATTTCTGCTACAATCAGATCCTAAACCCTTCCGGACAGTGATTCCTGAGCTGGAGCAATCCAGCTGCCCCCCTGGAGCGAGCGCTCACGGCGATACCATCGGGATTAGTAATGGGAGCTGGGATACAGCTGCTCCTGCCTTGGCTCTTTCAGGAGCACAGCAGCGAAGCGAGGCCTTTGTGATTATTCCAGCATCCTTTTATCAGGCATTTGCAGCTCCCTAATTCCTCTAAGCCCCTCTGGCTGAGGTATCTCGGCAATCAGGGTCTCTCCAGCCATGGCACCTCTGGAGCAGCACATGCGTTGGCCACGGCTGCCCACGGGACACGGGCCTGGCTGGGAGTCCCGGGGACCCTCTCACAAGGGGATGAGGCTTTGGGGCTGGGCAGGATGATTTTGGTGCTGCCCAGGTGCACCTGGTGCCCTGCCAACACCCAGCGCCGTCTCTGGGCGAGAGGAGATGCTCCGGGAGCCCCTGCCCTGCCACCCCTCCTGTCCTGCTGCCTCTCCAGAGCCTGGTGCCACCAGCCCAGCCCTGGGACGGGTCCGTGTCCCTCTGGCAGCTCCCACACGCAGCCCAGGCTCGGCACCGGCGCTTCCGCCTCGGCTAAGTATAAACCGCGGGGGCTGAGCTGGTTGGAGACATCCTCCCCGGAGCCCAGCTTCCTGCGCGGTGTTTGCACACAGCCGGCACCAGGCACAGCCCAGAATAGACCTGCAGACGAGCTGTCGCTCCGCGTTAAGGTCACTTTGTGCTCCCGACTGTCCCGGCCCTGCCTGGCCCGTCCTGCAGGAGCAGCCGCTGTGCCCGGCAGCCCCCGGTGCCACGCTCGGGGGTAGCAAGGGCTGCAGAGCCACCGAGGAGGTTTCCATGGGTTTGGAGAAGGCTTTCCAGTGCCGAACCGCCTGCGGAGAGCTCCTGATCGAGATACAAGATAAACCCCCCCGTGCATCTCAATAGCGTTTATTTCCTCCGGAGCTGCTTTAGCAGATTAGATCAAGGTCAAATGTGACCATTTCTCTTCCAGCAGCTCTGGAGTGATCACTTGTGCTGAGCAGGATGGGTTTCAGCAGCTGGGGAGGGTCCTGCTCTGCCGGGCCTGGCCCCAGCCCAGCCTNGGCAGCCCGGGGAGGTTTTGGAGCACAGCTCGGGTTTGGGGGCGGTGATCAATCAGGAGCTGAGATCGACAATCAGTTCTCTTTCCGATAAGGAGGAATAAGCCCGTATTGATCCCCGGTGCCAGGGCCCTGTGCCTCCCCCTCCCCTGCNTGCAGGAGCAGCCGCTGTGCCCGGCAGCCCCCGGTGCCACGCTCGGGGGTAGCAAGGGCTGCAGAGCCACCGAGGAGGTTTCCATGGGTTTGGAGAAGGCTTTCCAGTGCCGAACCGCCTGCGGAGAGCTCCTGATCGAGATACAAGATAAACCCCCCCGTGCATCTCAATAGCGTTTATTTCCTCCGGAGCTGCTTTAGCAGATTAGATCAAGGTCAAATGTGACCATTTCTCTTCCAGCAGCTCTGGAGTGATCACTTGTGCTGAGCAGGATGGGTTTCAGCAGCTGGGGAGGGTCCTGCTCTGCCGGGCCTGGCCCCAGCCCAGCCTCCTGTGGGGCCATGATCACCCCATGGGCCTTGGAGGTGGCAGAACGGCTGCTGGAATTCAGATCAGTGTGGAAAGGATCTTAGCAAAGCCCCCCCTGGCCCTGCAAACATGGAAACACACTGCAGTCCTTCCTTGAGGATGGGAAAACTCCATTCTGCNGGCCCTGTGCCTCCCCCTCCCCTGCTCCAGCCCGGCTGTGTTCCGCCCTCGCCGCTTCCCTGGAATGCGCATTTGCCCTTTACAAACTGCGGCGTGTTTAGTGTCTCATTAAGGAGTCGCTTTACAGAGTGTTTTATTTCATGCTTTGTTAAGGACAGAATCGAGTAAATGCATCCTGGCAAAGGATCTAATAAGGAATTAGTCAGCTTTCCGGGAGCATAAAATATGGTTTCAAGGCACAATCCGTTAAGAATTAGGGTTCACATGACAAATAACCCGGGGATCCCGGGTTGGTGTTTGTGGGAACACACCGGCTTTAAGGATTCGGGATTTTTGGCTGTCCTGCTGTGAGCCAGTGTCCCAGCAAGTCCCACCCTGTCCTCCCCTCCCCTCCCGGGGCTGTGCTGTCTCCCCTCAATCCGAGAGCCCCATCTTCTCCTGTCATGGACAAAACCTTTTGCTGCAGAGCCCTGAAATTGTCACCTGGGCCATGGGAGAGCAGCCACCGACTGCTCATCCAGGGCTTGGGATGTGAGAGGGAGAGAAGAGCCCACGAGAGAGCCCTGCAAAGCTTCCCAGGGAAGGAGAGCTGCCACTGGCACTGCCTTGGGGGCATTTCCCCCCATCAGCCCATGGCAGGGTGCCCATGGGGGCCAGGATCAGCCCAGGGTGGGATGGAGAGGGAAGGAGAGACACCCACAAACAAGCAGAGGGTGTGGAAGCTCCTGGTCTGCCCCTCCAGAAGAGTGGGGACACCGAGGCACCCAGCCTTCCTGGGGGGAGATTATCCAGAGCCGACACAAGTTGATGGCTGCAGATGATGTGTGTGAAATGTCTCCTAATGAACTCAGAGAATCGCTGATGGATTTGCTGAACCACTGGCTAATTGATGAATTTAATGTTTTAACTTGTGGCAAACAGCAGGAGAGGCCAGGAAGCCCTCTGCAGGGTGGCTGCAGCAGGGTGCAGTGGCTCGGGGCAGGCACAGCTCTGTCCCCGGTTGCCCCAGGGATAAAGAACCTGCCCAGGCACCAGCAGAGCGTCCAGGAACTCTCTGGGACCGAGGAGCAGCGCAGGGACTACCAGAGTTTAGGCAGCTCCATCCTTCAGGCTAATTCACCAGCCTTTGCCTCTCCGTGCTGTGTTCCTTACCTTTGGTTCTTGCCAGAAACTGCTTCTATTTTCCAGAAGATGGAGCAAAGTCAGCTTTCAGCACTGCTCAGTCCCTCTGCACAGGCTGCTTGTGCCGTCCCTCAGCCCCCCTGGGCCCTGAAATTGAGCAGTGTCCCGGTGTTTCAGGATTCACATCCAAAAGCTCCTTTTTTTTCACTCCCCTTTTCATTCCAGTCCTGCCTTAATCAGCAGAATTTGAAACCATCAAGTGAAGTGCAACCCAAGAGTTTTGCTTTTGTTTAAAGCACCCGAGGTGAGCCGAGCTTTATCAGGAATCTGCTTGGGAAGGAAACCCAATGGAAACCAGATGGCTGCTGCTCCAGCCCCCATCCCATGGGGAGCTGGTACCGTGGTGGACACGACACATGTCCTGGTTGCTGCCACGGGCANGGCAGTGTCACCCAGCAGTGTCCCGGTGTTTCAGGATTCACATCCAAAAGCTCCTTTTTTTTCACTCCCCTTTTCATTCCAGTCCTGCCGGAAACCAGATAATTTGAAACCATCAAGTGAAGTGCAACCCAAGAGTTTTGCTTTTGTTTAAAGCACCCGAGGTGAGCCGAGCTTTATCAGGAATCTGCTTGGGAAGGAAACCCAATGGAAACCAGATGGCTGCTGCTCCAGCCCCCATCCCATGGGGAGCTGGTACCGTGGTGGACACGACACATGTCCTGGTTGCTGCCACGGGCACCTCACGGCAGCTGGGGCTGCTTTAGGGGTCAGTCAGGGCCTTTGTGTGCGGCCACAAAGGGGAGCACGAGTCTGGGCAGCCCCAGGCCAGCGGTGGGGCTGGGGGCTCGCAGACCCCCCATGCCCACACAGGGATGGGGACCCTGCATTCCGGGGGCTCCAAACCCTCCCGGGGGTGCTGAGGGGGCTGGAATTACGGTCTTTAAGTACCGTGGATTAAGCGCTTTCCCTGGCAACTGCTGTTTCCATGGAAAGCGTTGACTCTCGGAGCTCTTTGCAGCATCTCATGGAGCTCACGGCAAATTCCAACCCATGGATCACACCCCGGTCACCCCATGGCCGTGGATAAATCTGTATTTATTCAATTACCCCCTGGCCAGAGTGCTGCTGGGCGGCTTTGGTCACTCGCTCTTTCCTGCCCAGCCCTGTTCCCAACAAATGCTGGGTTGGGTTTGCCTGAGGGGGCTCTGCCAAGGCGGGTGTGTTGTGCTGTGGGGGCCGGCTGTTCCTTCTTGGGGAAGTGGTGGGTGTTCCTTCAGCCACAGCTTCCCGGGGGCCGATTTCACGCCAGCAGCACAGCTCTAATTCCATGCCCAGCTTTGCCCAAATCCCACTTTCCCCTGTTTTCTGCAGACAGCGGATCGGGGGCAGCGCTGGTGCCGGCCAGCCCGGACCCTCTCGCTGCGGATGCACCGGGGGACCAGACGGGCGGTGGAGCGGCGGAGCTCGGGCACGGCACAGGTTTGACGGGTGGAGCTGAGGATTTTGGGCACGCCGTGGGGTCAGACCCTGGCACCGGGCAGGGCACTGCCCTCAACCTGCTGCCGGCCCCGGAGGACGGAGCCGCGCCGGCGGAGGGGACCACGCCGCCGCTGCAGAGCCACGTCCTGCCTGCGGCCACCGCTGCCCCCAGACCCGACGCCAAACAAACTTCCCCCGTTAAGAAAAAGCCACCGACTCTAAAGCAAGTAAATACAGGAAGGAAGCACCCAAGGCTGAAGCCCACCCCGGCAGGGCCTCCTGGGGCTGCCTCCCCAGCCAGCCCACGGAGCTCCAGGCTCCCCACGGCCGCCCCGGGGCTGCGGGTGCCTGCAGAGGACACGGAGCAGAGCCCCCCCGAGCTGCCCTGGGGGGACCAGGCCACCACCAGCCGCCCCACGCTGCAGATGTCCCCTTCCACGCTGCCCCCAGCGCTCCCCCGGCCCTTCCCTGACAGCACGGGGGATGCCGGAGAGGCTCCGACCGCGGCTCCCGCTGGCGCTGCCATTATCCCAACAAACAGGGATGCGCACGGCTCCTCGTCGGAGGAGAGCCAGGAAACCACCACGTCCACCATCATCACCACCACCGTCACCACCACGGAGCCCACCCCGGGTGAGCTGAGCTGAGCACAGGGCTACGGCACTGGCGGGGAGTGCGTCTGTGTTTAGGCAGCTCCCCAAAATCAGGTCACCACTCGGGTTTGGGGGCTGCCTGAAATCTTCTGCTTTTCATGCACTTCATGATTGGAGGGATGAAACATTTCTCCGGTGAGGAAAGGTTGGGAGAGGTGGGAGAAGGCTCCAGGGAGAGCTTAGAGCCCCTTCCAGTTCCTAAAGGGGCTTCAAGAGAGCTCAGAAGGGATTTGGGACAAGGGCCTGGAGTGATGGGACAAGGGGGAATGGTTTCCCACTGCCAGAGGGCAGGGATAGATGGGATGTTGGGAAGAAATTCTTCGCTGTGAGACTGGGGAGGCCCTGGCACAGGCTGCCCAGAAAAGCTGTGGCTGCCCCTGGATCCCTGAAGTGTCCAGGGCCAGGTTGGACAGAGCACCCTGGGACAGTGGAAGGTGTCCCTGCTATGGCAGGGGGTGGAAAAAAATGAGCTTTAATGTCCCTTCCAACCCAAACCACTCTGGGATTCTGTGCTTCCATGGTGTCACTGATGGAGCTGGGTGCTGGGTTTTGGGGTGTGGGAGAGAAGTGCCAGGTGTGTCCCTCGGTGTGACCCCGCGTTGTGTCCCCCCAGTGCTCTGCAGCATGAGCTTCCACGATCCCGAGGGCTACATCGACTCCACGGATTACCCCCCGCTGCCCCTGCACGGGTACCTGCAGTGCACCTACAACGTCACCGTCTACACCGGCTACGGC
>VYXC01001933.1:2735994-2755722 GCA_013397175.1 Platysteira castanea | reverse complement strand
CATCAAGTGAAGTGCAACCCAAGAGTTTTGCTTTTGTTTAAAGCACCCGAGGTGAGCCGGGCTTTATCAGGAATCTGCTTGGGAAGGAAACCCGGGCTGCTGCTCCAGCCCCCATCCCATGGGGAGCTGGTACCGTGGTGGACACGACACATGTCCTGGTTGCTGCCACGGGCACCTCACGGCAGCTGGAGCTGCTTTAGGGGTCAGTCAGGGCCTTTGTGTGCGGCCACAAAGGGGAGCACGAGCCTGGGCAGCCCCAGGCCAGCGGTGGGGCTGGGGGCTCGCAGACCCCCCATGCCCACACAGGGATGGGGACCCTGCATTCCGGGGGCTCCAAACCCTCCCGGGGGTGCTGAGGGGGCTGGAATTACGGTCTTTAAGTACCGTGGATTAAGCGCTTTCCCTGGCAACTGCTGTTTCCATGGAAAGCGTTGACTCTCGGAGCTCTTTGCAGCATCTCATGGAGCTCACGGCTAATTCCAACCCATGGATCACAGCCCGGTCACCCCACGGCCGTGGATAAATCTGTATTTATTCAATTACCCCCTGGCCAGAGTGCTGCTGGGCGGCTTTGGTCACTCGCTCTTTCCTGCCCAGCCCCGTTCCCAACAAATGCTGGGTTGGGTTTGCCTGAGGGGGCTCTGCCAAGGCGGGTGTGTTGTGCTGTGGGGGCCGGCTGTTCCTTCTTGGGGAAGTGGTGGGTGTTCCTTCAGCCACAGCTTCCCGGGGGCCGATTTCACGCCAGCAGCACAGCTCTAATTCCATGCCCAGCTTTGCCCAAATCCCACTTTCCCCTGTTTTCTGCAGACAGCGGATCGGGGGCAGCGCTGGTGCCGGCCAGCCCGGACCCTCTCGCTGCGGATGCACCGGGGGACCAGACGGGCGGTGGAGCGGCGGAGCTCGGGCACGGCACAGGTTTGACGGGTGGAGCTGAGGATTTTGGGCACGCCGTGGGGTCAGACCCTGGCACCGGGCAGGGCACTGCCCTCAACCTGCTGCCGGCCCCGGAGGACGGAGCCGCGCCGGCGGAGGGGACCACGCCGCCGCTGCAGAGCCACGTCCTGCCTGCGGCCACCGCTGCCCCCAGACCCGACGCCAAACAAACTTCCCCCGTTAAGAAAAAGCCACCGACTCTAAAGCAAGTAAATACAGGAAGGAAGCACCCAAGGCTGAAGCCCACCCCGGCAGGGCCTCCTGGGGCTGCCTCCCCAGCCAGCCCACGGAGCTCCAGGCTCCCCACGGCCGCCCCGGGGCTGCGGGTGCCTGCAGAGGACACAGAGCAGAGCCCCCCCGAGCTGCCCTGGGGGGACCAGGCCACCACCAGCCGCCCCACGCTGCAGATGTCCCCTTCCACGCTGCCCCCAGCGCTCCCCCGGCCCTTCCCTGGCGGCACGGGGGATGCCGGAGAGGCTCCGACCGCGGCTCCCGCTGGCGCTGCCATTATCCCAACAAACAGGGATGCGCACGGCTCCTCGTCGGAGGAGAGCCAGGAAACCACCACGTCCACCATCATCACCACCACCGTCACCACCACGGAGCCCACCCCGGGTGAGCTGAGCTGAGCACAGGGCTACGGCACTGGCGGGGAGTGCGTCTGTGTTTAGGCAGCTCCCCAAAATCAGGTCACCACTCGGGTTTGGGGGCTGCCTGAAATCTTCTGCTTTTCATGCACTTCATGATTGGAGGGATGAAACATTTCTCCGGTGAGGAAAGGTTGGGAGAGGTGGGAGAAGGCTCCAGGGAGAGCTTAGAGCCCCTTCCAGTTCCTAAAGGGGCTTCAAGAGAGCTCAGAAGGGATTTGGGACAAGGGCCTGGAGTGATGGGACAAGGGGGAATGGTTTCCCACTGCCAGAGGGCAGGGATAGATGGGATGTTGGGAAGAAATTCTTCGCTGTGAGACTGGGGAGGCCCTGGCACAGGCTGCCCAGAAAAGCTGTGGCTGCCCCTGGATCCCTGAAGTGTCCAGGGCCAGGTTGGACAGAGCACCCTGGGACAGTGGAAGGTGTCCCTGCTGTGGCAGGGGGTGGAAAAAAATGGGCTTTAATGTCCCTTCCAACCCAAACCACTCTGGGATTCTGTGCTTCCATGGTGTCACTGATGGAGCTGGGTGCTGGGTTTTGGGGTGTGGGAGAGAAGTGCCAGGTGTGTCCCTCGGTGTGACCCCACGTTGTGTCCCCCCAGTGCTCTGCAGCATGAGCTTCCACGATCCCGAGGGCTACATCGACTCCACGGATTACCCCCCGCTGCCCCTGCACGGGTACCTGCAGTGCACCTACAACGTCACCGTCTACACCGGCTACGGCGTCGAGCTCCAGGTGAGCCGTGCCTCAGGGGCATCCCCACAGCCAGACCCCCCTGGTCACCACAGCAAATGATGCCAAGCACCCACGGCCGTAGGCATCTCTGCCCCAGGCATCTTTACTTGATAAAATGCCCCTTTCCAGGGAAAAAAAATGGATTTTTCTGAGGCCTTGTAATAAATGAACTCTGTGACGGAGCTGGAACATCCTGAATGTCAGCGATGATCAAACCCTTTAAATGTCACGCAGTTAATTTAACCAAGAGGCACTGGCAGCAGGTTGTGAAAAAGGCACTTGATGGGAAGGGGCCACCAGCTCCCTGCCCTCTGCACCCCCCATTTGCTGGGAGGGGTTTGGGTGGCCCGGAGGGTGCAGGAAGCCCAGCAGGGCAGCCCAGGTTCCCTCTCTGGAGGGTGCAGGTGCTCAGCAAACACCCACCCCTCAGAGCAGGGGGTCTCACCTGGGCTGACCTGCACCATCGGCTCCCCCCAAAATGAGCATCCCTCAGCCTGGCGAGGCTGCCAGCAGGGCAGGGGCCTCTGCACGTTCCAAACACCCTCTGGGTCAAACCATCCCAGGATCTCCATGCTCCCAGCAATCCTTTCTTCCTGCGTTTTCTCCATGTCACCATTTGCACCCAATTTGAATCCCTTCGCTTTGAATTTATGCCATTAAAAGTGTGCATTAAAAGGAGCAGGAGTTCCGGTGGGGTTGTCCCCACTGTCCCCCCGGTGGGCACAGGCAGGGGCTGGCCCCCAGGGCCACCGTGGCTGGCAGCCCTGGTGGGGAGTTTGCCCCGGGAGCAGCCGTGGTGCAGGTTGAGCACTGGGGAGTCTGAGCAGCTCCAGCACTTTTCCAAGGCAGCGGAAAAGTAAGCGGACACAGCAACTGTCTCCTCAGATCCACGGGGTGCTAAAGACAGGCTGCTCGGCTGTAAATTCGCCTCCGTCCATAATCCATCAGGTGACACCACTCCTGACCTCACTCCGTTGCGAGCTGAGGTTTTAATGGAGCATAAAATTGGCCTCTCCACCCCCCCAAGCTTTGCATTTCGCTTTGCTGATGCTTCGGAGCGTTTCAGACAAATTAAATCACAACAGCAGGTCCGTGCTGGTGGAGCACGGCCTCATCTGCAGCTGGCAGTGCCCTGTGCTGCAGCACCGCGGGCTCGGGGCTCGGAGGTGAATTCCAAGGGGAAGGCTCTGGATAACCCGGGGTGTGGGGTTTGGGATCTCATCAAAGAGGTTTGGATTTGATTCCCAGCTGTTCTAGCGGGGAGGTGCTGCCTCTTATCCTGGGAATCTCATCTGCAGGAGCAAAGAGAAGCCCCGGTGATGGGAACCCCTTCGTGGGCAGTCCCCTCTCAGCGCAGGGGCTGTGGGACAGCCTGGTGGTGGCAGGAATGCCTGTGGCATTCCAGCCCTGCCCAAAGCTGCTCCTGCAGGCACTGGGAGCCATGCAGGAGGACACAGGGACCCTCCACCTCCTTAGGAGCCAGACCCTCACTCCCTGCAGGGAAATCTGCCCTCGGGGAGGAGTGGACGCAAAGCCTGGATGTCAGGCATGGTCCTGGGAAAGGCTGGGAGCTGCCTCAGGCTGAGTGAGAGCTCGGGGTCCCTGCTCAGCCCACTGCCCACCCCTGCACCCCTCACAGCATCCCAGGGAGAGCCGTGTCCCTGCCCATGCCACGGCAGCCCTGGGAGCTGGGAGCAGCCAGCTCTCCGAATGCTTCACAAAATTATATTTATTTTTGAAATTCTTGAATCTTCTTGGCAGGAAATAGAATTTCCCTAAAGAGGTTTTTCCAGTGGGTGAGCGAGGCTGGCAGCCCGACTCGAGGATCCCTCCTGCCTTCCCCAGGCTCTGGAGGAGCTGCTGCCGGTGCAGGCTGTGATTGAAGGCAGAGCTCGTGCTCCCGGCCCCTGGCAGGAGCTCGCACATATGGTCCCTCTCGCAGGGCTGACGGTCCCTGGCACGGGGCCACGGCAGCGTCTGCGCTCGCTGGTTACTCCGGGCTCCTCTGGGAATGCCAGCCCGGTGCTGGCACAGGGAATGGCACTCGTGGTGACACCCTGCTCCGCAAGGCTTTACCCAGGGCGGCTGATGGTGGATCTGAGTGTGTGTGTGCGTGTCCCGTGACACCCAGCACCGATCCCCAGCCTCCTCCCTTCTGCAGAGCTCTGCCTGCTCCAGCTGCTCCCCTGAATCCCCTTCCCAGCTTCCCAGAGCGATTTGGCTCTGTGTCATGTGCGTGGTGCCACCAGCAGTGCAGGGAGCCAGCTGGGGAACAGGTTTGGCTTGAAGGGATTGCAGAACAAAATCTGTTGGAAACACCTTAGAGAAATCTTTGCAGGGATCCAGACCCAGCTGGGGAAGCAAAGTTCTGTTCCAGTGGGAGCTGGGGGAAATTGCTGGCGTTTTATGGAGCCCACTTAGATCCCTGGACTCCAAATGATTCACCCAAACAACACTTAATTCACCCCATTTATTAATAATTAGATCTGAGCCATCCCACCAACCACAGTGCGTGCTGGCCATGCTGGGGAAGCACATTTTTGGGACAACATCTGGAAAAGAAGAAGTGACCCACGGCAGCTTGGGGACCAGACTTGCACTTGGCCCATGTTCCTGACAATGCTTTTCCCTGCCAGGACCCAGCACCCTGCTGCAAAATAAGGCACAATCAGCTCCTCTTGGATTGAAACACAGTCTGGGGTGAACCCAGGCATGCTCTGAACCAGGCTGGGGATGTTAACCCAGCTTTGCAGCGAGGAACGGGCTTTTCCAGGGGTTTTCCTTCAAGAACAGGCTCAGGATGCCGAGGGCTGAGGGTGGCTCCGTGCAGCGCCCTTGGAGCCGGGCACATCCCGGCCCTGTGTGCTGGGGGAGGTGGGCACGGTGGTGACAACAGCCCCGAATCCCTCCAGCCACAACATCGTCGGGAGCGCTCCCAATCACGGCTGGGCTGGTGCTAAATATAGAGCCCCGGGCCCGGCGCACTCAGGGAAACAAACGGTCTGATGAGCATCTTTCTGCTGAAGCACGAGCCCATTTATTAAGCTAAATGGACGTGAAATGTAAATGTGAGGTTACCGCTCAGCTATTTCCAAATAATAATTAAAGCCTTTCGGAACTACTCATTAGATGCACTTGCAGCGTGGCTCCTCATGCCCTCCCTGGTGGGGTGGGGGATCCTGGGGAGGGTTCCTGGAGCACAGGGTGGGAGCTGAGCACCAAACCCTGAGGAGTGCCTGGGTTTGGTGTCAGCACCGTGCTGGTGCGATGCTCTGCGGGTCAGTGCGACGGGGCTGGGATGTGACTGCTGGGGCCCCCGGGGCTGGGATGTGACTGCTGGGGCCCCTGGGGCTGGGATGTGACCGCCGGGGCCCCTGGGGCTGGGATGTGACCGCCGGGGCCCCTGGGGCTGGGATGTGACTGCCGGGGCCCCTGGGGCTGGGATGTGACTGCTGGGGCCCCCAGGGCTGGGATGTGACCACCAGGGCCCCCACACTGCCCCCACAGCTCACAGGGCTCTGCTCCCCGCAGGTGAAGAGCGTGAACCTGTCGGACGGGGAGGTGCTGTCCATCCGCGGCATGGACGGTGATGCCCTGGTGGTCTTGGCCAACCAGACCCTGCTGGTGGAGGGCCAGGTGATCCGCAGCCCCACCAACACCATCTCCGTCTACTTCCGCACCTTCCAGGACGACGTGGTGGGGACCTTCCAGCTCCACTACCAGGGTGGGTGTGTCCCCGGCATGGGTGGGAGGGCTGTGATCCCACAGACCAGCCACGCTCATGTTTCACCTCCTGCCCACGCCTGGAGCATCAGCTGGGGCGGGTCGAGGCGTTGTGCCCAGGGTGGAGGGTTCAGTGTGCCCCGATGTCCCCAACCCCAGTGCTGGCTGTGCCTCTCACACCCGCCTTGCCCCGTTTCTGTCCCCGTGCAGCAGCTCCTCCCGCACACACTCACACTGCCGGTCTATTTTCTACCTCGAAGAGCTGTAAAAAATAAATGAGTTCCAGCAAATTATTTTTAAAATAGAAACTGGGTCTGGGCGAGAGCAGTAACAGGTGGGGAAGCAGCAGCAGTGGGGGGTTGGTGGTGCTCTGCTGCTGGTCTGTGTGACACAGGGGCACATCCAGTGTGTCCCCAAGGGGTGGCTGGGAGCGGCTGAGCCCTGAGCTCCCAACGTGTGCCCCTTCCAGTGTTCATGCTGAGCTGCAACTTCCCACGGAGACCTGACTTTGGAGACGTGACGGTGATGGATCTGCACTCGGGTGGCATTGCTCACTTCCACTGTCACCTGGGCTACGAGCTGCAGGGCCCCCGCATGCTGACCTGCATCAACGCGTCCCGGCCGCACTGGAGCAGCCCCGAGCCCATCTGCTCAGGTACCTGCACATCCCAGCCCCAGGGACATGGAAAATGAGCTCCACTGAGGAAAACATGAGTCCCTTTCTTTGCCCCATGAGATGAATGTGGTCCTGGGAGGGAGTGGGAGCGATGCCCAGTCCTGCACAGAGCATGGCCTGAGGTGGCCAGGCAGCGACAGCAGAATCTGTCCCCTCGTTAGGCAGCAAAGTGACAGGAAATTAAGATTTTATGTGTGTGTGTGAGGATAAATATGTATTTATGAGTATAAATACGTACAGACAGAGCACAGCAGAGCCAGGTTTGTGCACTGAGGGCTCTGAGGAGAGCTGGGCAGAGGGAGGCACAAAGGCTGCTGTCCCCGAGCCCATCCCGGCGGGGCCGTGCTCTGTGTTGCAGCTCCCTGCGGAGGGACAGTCCACAATGCCACCATCGGCCGCGTGCTGTCCCCCAGCTACAGCGGGAACCAGTCTGGCAGCATGTACTGCGTGTGGGCCATCGGGGCCCCGCCGGGCCAGAAGCTGCACCTGCACTTTGAGAAGCTCCTGCTGACCGAGAAGGACAGGTGAGGCTGTCACTCGCAGCCCTGGGACTGCAGAGAGCTTCCAGGGGGTTCCAGGGGGCTTCTTCTGCATGGGGTGAGGAGCAGGGCCTTTTGCTGGGCATTAAATATAGAAAAATGGAATTATTTGGGTTGGAAAAGCCCTCTAAGATCGTTGAGTTCAACTGTTCCCCACCACTGAACCATGTCTCCAAGTGGCACATTTATATGGCTGTTAAACCCCTCCAGGGGTTTAACTCCACCACTGCCCTGGGCAGCTGTTTCAATGCTTGTCAGGAAGAAATTTTCCCTGATATCCAGTCTAAACCTCCTCTGACACAAGCCACGTCCTCTCCTCCTGTCCCTGTTCCCTGGGAGCAGAGCCCAACCTCCCCCCCGGCTGCCCCCTCCTGTCAGGGACTTGTGCAGAGCCACAAGGTCCCCCCCGAGCCTCCTTTTCTCCAGGCTGAGCCCCTTTCCCAGCTCCCTCAGCTGCTCCTGGGGCTCCAGCCCCTTCCCAGCTCCATTCCCTTCTCTGGACACACTCCAACCCCTCAATGCCTGTCCTGGAGAGAAAAGCCCAGAATACACCAAAATTTGGAAGCTCCCAGCTGGTCCCAGCTGCTCCACCTCACCCGCCTCGTGTGCGGGCGGGACTCAGGGACGCTGTCCCGCGTGACACCCGCCGTTGCCCCGCAGGATGGTGGTGTACAGCGGGGACACCAACCGCTCGGCCGTGCTCTACGACTCCCTGCGCGCCGACAGCGTCCCCTTCGAGGGCGTCATCAGCGACGGCTCCTCCATCAGGATCGACTTCCTCGCCGAGGAGCCCGCGGCCGCCACGGCCTTCAACATCCGCTTCGAAGGTGCTGTGTCCCCGTGGTGGGACACGAGGGGGGTGCCCGGCTCAGCCAGGACACCCGGCCCCAGGGGGCAGCTGCAGACACGTGGCTGCAGGAAGGGTCCCGGCTGTCCACAGCACGGGCAGTCCTGGTGCCCGTCTGTAGCTCCTGCTGTCATTGGAGTGGATCCCACTGCAGGATGGTTCCCCTATGGCCCTGAGCAGGCTCAGTAACTCACAGCAATGCCAGGGTGGGTGGCTTGGCATCCCTGGCACATCCCTAGAGCTTATCCACCATGAGAGTGGGGTTTGGTTAGGCCTGCACGGCTTGGAACAGATAAATCAAGCGTTGTTAGTCCTAATTGCCTGTAAAACCCTCCATGGAAGAGGCCACCCATGCAGGTGGGGGTGCAGGGCTCAGGTTCTCATGGGGACAGCAGCAGGGCCTGGGGGTCACCCAGGGAAGCTCAGGGAGCAGGGAGAAGCTCCGTGTCCCTACAGCTAACAGGACTCTCTTCCAGCCTTCGAGCGCGGCCACTGCTACGAGCCCTACATCCAGAACGGGAACTTCACCACCTCCGACCCCACCTACAACCTGGGCACCACCGTGGAGTTCACCTGTGACCCCGGGCACTCCCTGGAGCAGGGCCCGGCCGTCATCGAGTGCATCAACATGCGGGATCCCTACTGGAACGACACGGAGCCACTGTGCCGAGGTCAGTCCTGCCCGTGGGCGGTGCTGGGCACGGGGTGAGCACCCCTGGCCCCCGCTGAGCCCTGCCCACCCCTCGCCCCCACAGCCACGTGTGGGGGGGAGCTGACCGCCGTGGCCGGGGTGATCCTGTCGCCCAACTGGCCGGAGCCCTACACGGAGGGGGAGGATTGCATCTGGAGGATCCATGTGGGCGAGGAGAAGCGGCTCTTCCTGGACATCCAGCTGTGAGTAGCCCAGGACCTCAGTGTCTGTCTCCGCCCTGCTTTGCTGCAGTGTCCCGCTCCCATCGCCCCCGGGATCTGTGCCACCATGGAATCACAGAATCCCAGAGCGGTTTGGGTTGGAGGGACCTTAAAGCTGATCTCCCATGGGCAGGGACACCTTCCACTATCCCAGGTTGCTCCAAGCCCCATCCAACCAGGCCTGGGACACTTCCAGGGATGGGGCAGCCACAGCTTCTCTGGGCACCCTGTGCCAGGGCCTCCTCACCCTCACAGGGAAGAGCCTTGCCAGGTCCTGTTCTTCCCCTCGGAGCTTCCATAATCCCCTTTGATGGACTTGGCACCCTGGGCAGGACTGAGTGATGCTCCCTGTGTTCAAAACACCATCCACAGCAGCCATTAATTCATTAATTGCTGCTCCAAAGGCTTTGGAATTCTCCACAGGGAGCGGTGCCACAGCATCACGTGGCCATGTGCTACTGGGATGACACCCAACACGTCAGGAGCTGGGTCATGCGGGGTTAGGAGAGCCTGGGGGCATCCATGAGATGGAAACAGCTCGATCTTTGGGCTGGATGTGAAGTACAGGCACTAAGGGAGCAGAGCCACCCAGCAAGCCCAGGCTGAGCAGGCTGGGGTCAGAGGGGAATGGGATCCAGTGCCAGATTGGGAGCTCCTGGCATGGTAATGCTGCTGCTGCAGCAGGAGCCTCCTTTGATGCTATTTTGGGTTTTCAAGAGGAGGACATATTTCAAGTAGAGGCTTAGAGTCATAAAGATTTTAAAGCTCCCCATAAAATCCCAAGTCGGAGCTCCCAGCACACCTCTCCCAGCTCTGTGGGTGCTCGGGCTGAGCAGAACTGAAGGCCAAGTGATTTGAAGTCATCAGGCGTAAATGTCACTGAGAAAATCGTGTTTGACAGAAAGCAGAGATTTACTACAAATGTCAGCTTGCCATGGGGATTAGCTGGGCTCCCTCCAAGAATATTCCTAATAAAACGTTTGGGGATCAGCTCAGGTGTCTCCTGTGGGGCTGGGAGCATTCGGGTGCTCTCCTCTGGCCCTCTTCCCCCCGGGGAAGGGGAGGAGGGTTGTCCCTGTCCCAGTCCCTCCCGTGCCACCCAGCAGCAGAGCACGGGTGCCGGCCGTGCTCCCAGCCCTGGGGAGCCTTGCTGGGATACGGACACGGCAGGACAGCGAGCAGGGAAGGCGTGTCAGTGCCCACCCTTGAGGCTGATGTGGTCGTTCGCCCACGCTGCGAGCCCCGGGCACCCAGAGAACCCTCCCGGCACCGGAGCCGTGGCGTGTGCATCCATCCCCTGCCCCTGGCCTTGGAGCGGGGGGAGAGGAGCGCGGCCCCCCATCCCCTTCGGCTCCGGCACAGCCGCATCCCCGGGGCGGACGGAGGCTGCAGCCGGCGCTGCCCGGTGTCTCCGGCCGTCCCCGCCATCCGCGGGCCGCCACTGCGCTCTGGTGGCCGCGGGGACAAGCGCGGCACCGCCGGGACCGGCACTTCCAAGCGCGGGGTCCCGGGAGCCGCCGGCACCGCCCGGCCTCGGACCCCCGGAGGGAGGCGACCCGCAGGGAGGTCACCTGGGTGTCCCTTGAGCCGCACATGTTGTGTCCTGCCTGGGCTCCCGGCACACGCTGCTCTCTAACCAAACTCTCCTCTCAGCCTGAACATCACCAACAGCGACATCCTCACCATCTACGACGGGGACGAGCTCTCCGCCCGCATCCTGGGGCAGTACGTGGGCAGCAGCGGCCCCCAGAAGCTCTACTCCTCCAGCCCCGACCTCACCATCCAGTTCCACTCGGACCCTGCCGGGCTCATCTTTGGGAAGGGGCAAGGATTCATCATGAACTACATAGGTACAGGGAGCGGGGTGCCGGCGTGGGGATGTGGCACACGGCCAGCCCAGACTGTCCAGGTGCTGGGTCTGGAAGCAGGGAGAGTCCCTGTGGCACCAGCACCCCCTCCACATCCCCCCCAGCTCCTGCAGAACCCCCAGCCCAGCTGCAGGTCTCGGGTCAGTCACTTCTGGGGTGTCCCTGTATGTCTCCCCCCTTCAAGCTGGCAACAAGGCATTTTTGGTCCCTATTAGCCCTGGTCTTGCCCCAAGGGAAAGAAATTGCTGGGAACAGGGATGCAGGATCCCCCCACACACCCTGCCAGGCATGAGCTGGTGGCAGGGGTGGTCACTGAAGCCAGTTCCTGGGTGGGCTCCTGAGATGGATGTTCCCAGCTCCCATCTCTTTGCTCCAGAGGGGCTCAGACTGCACCTGGAGACATCTGTCCCACTGTCCTTCAGGGCAGCCGTACCTGCCAGGCTGGGGCTGTGGGTGCCCATGGCAGGGACAAGGACAGGGAAGGGCACCCCATCCCCATGGCTGCCTGTGGCCTCTGGCTGCCTCTCCCCTACCCTGCTTCCCCTGCCAGGCTCCTTCCAGGCATGTTTTCCTTGCGCTGCTGACAGCCCTGGCTACGACAAACAGAGCGAGCTGCAATGCAGAGCACCTGGGAGGCTGCAGGGCCCTCCTCGGTGCTCTGCAGCACACGGGGCTGGGGAGGGCAGTGCACAACCCCTCCCCTGAGCAAACCAGCTGTGCTGTGACTGTGGCGCTGGCACCTCTCCTGCACCCACAGCTCCACACCCACAACCTGTTCCCAGGTTGTCCTGACCCCAGCACGGACACTGCCCCATTTTCACCGGCCCAGGCCTCTGCCTGCCTCCAGGGTCAGGGCTGGGGAGGCTTCAAAGAGCCCCTGTCCCCCGCTGCTGCCCTTTCCCTGTGCCCAGAGGACGCTGCCCGCAGACCAGCTGCTGGCCATGGCCATGGCATTTGTGGGGAGGCACAGGCCCTTGGGAAGAGCCCCGTGTCAGGCTGTGGTGGCTCTGAGGAGGGCTGCGCCACGGGGTCCCGCTCCGTGGGTGACAGCCAGAACCCCTCTTGGCTGCAGAGGTGTCCCGCAACGACTCCTGCTCCGACCTGCCCGAGATCCAGAACGGCTGGAAGACCACGTCGCACACGGAGCTGGTGAGAGGGGCCAAGATCACCTACCAGTGTGACCCGGGCTATGACATCGTGGGCAGTGACACCCTCACCTGCCAGTGGGATCTCAGCTGGAGCAGCGACCCTCCCTTCTGTGAAAAGAGTGAGTGCCCCAGCAGGAAGGTGCTGCTGTCCCTGTCCCGCACCCTGTAACAGCACCGGTCCCACTCCAAGGGGTTCCCTGTTCCAAGGGGTTCCCTGCTCCCAGGGGCTCCCCGCTCAGCCACCCTCTCTCCCCAGTCATGTACTGCACGGACCCGGGCGAGGTGGAGCACTCCACGCGCCTCATCTCGGACCCGGTGCTGCTGGTGGGCACCACCATCCAGTACACCTGCAACCCCGGCTTCGTGCTGGAGGGCAGCTCCCTGCTCACCTGCTACAGCCGCGAGACCGGCACCCCCATCTGGACCTCGCGGCTCCCGCACTGTGTCTGTAAGTCCGGCTGGTCTCTCCTGCTCCTCTCTGAGGGTCCTGGGCAGCCCTTTCCTGCAGCCAGGACCCTGCCCAGCTGTGGCGGGTGGTGCAGAGCCTCGAGCTACCTGGAAGCAGAGTGGGGTGCTCCCTTACTGCCCCCAGGCTCCTTCTCTCCCTTGGCAGCCCAAGGCCTGGGCTCACTCTGGGTGTGTTTCATTCCCTTTCAGCTGAGGAGTCGCTGGCCTGTGATAACCCAGGGCTGCCAGAAAATGGGTACCAAATTCTTTATAAGCGCCTCTACCTGCCAGGAGAGTCCCTGACCTTCATGTGCTATGAAGGCTTTGAACTCATGGGGGAAGTGACCATCAAATGCATCCTGGGCCAGCCATCCCACTGGAGCGGCCCCCTGCCCATCTGCAAAGGTAACAGGGAGGGGGATGGGGGGCAAGGGGACAGCCAACACCTCTGTCCCCAACCTGGGACAGCCTGGAGACCTTGGTCTGGCTGCAGTCTGACCGTCTGGTCTGACCCTGGCTGGGAGTTGAACTCAGCTGAGACATGGAGCTTCTCTGGGTCTGGGCTCTGCTCAGCCCAGCCTGCTCAGTCCTGGCCATGTGCTTACAGACACCAAGAGCTTATTAAAAACTGGGGGTTTGCAGTGTGGTTTGGGACCCAGAGGGGCAGGAGATCCCAGGTTTGGGTTCCCCAGCAGGCAACAGCTGCCAGCACCCAGTCAAACCCAGCTACAGACCAGTAACTCTCCATCTCTCTTCCAGTGAACCAAGACAGCTTTGAACACGCTCTGGAAGGTGGGTGACGTGGGCTTCCTGGATGCACAGGAACTTGATGGAGCCTGGGAGGAGGGGGAGAGGCAGAGAGGGGATCGCACCGTGCCTGCAAGTGCCAGCATAATAGATCTTGTCCTTTCAGTAGCAGAAGCTGCTGCAGAGACGTCGCTCGAGGGGGGAAATATGGCCTTAGCCATCTTCATCCCGGTGCTGATCATCTCCCTGCTGCTGGGAGGAGCGTACATCTATCTCACCAGGTGGGGGGCTGGCACAGAGCTGGGGGGCACGGCCAGGGCTGGCTCAGCATCGCCCTCGGCAGCCACACGCCCCGGGCGTGGTGCTGGGAGTGCTCTGCCCAGGGAGGAGCTGGGATGGGGGGATGTGGGAGAGGGGCTGGTCTGGGATCGGCCGGTGCAGCGCAGTGACTCCGCCTGTCCCCGCAGGTGTCGGTACTACTCCAGCCTCCGCCTGCCCCTCATGTACTCCCATCCCTACAGCCAGATCACGGTAGAAACGGAGTTTGACAACCCGATTTATGAGACAGGGGTGAGTCCTGCTGTGCCTGTCCTCGCTGGGGACACTCCGGAGGGGCTTGGCTGGGTGGGCAGCCAGGGGATGAGTCCAGCCAGGCTGCTGTGGGAGCACTGAGCAACGGGGCACAAGTCCATCCGGGTGGGTTGGGAGGCACAGGGGGCTGCGGGGTCCTGGCTGCGAGGGCATCGCTCCCCTGGGAACAAAACAACACCCAGGATCTCTCTTGCTGCCTGGGAACGGGGAGGTGATCCTGAAATGCAGCTGCTGCCCTCAACTGGCTTTTCCTCGCTTGCAGGAAACACGAGAATACGAGGTTTCAATATAAGGACAGCGGTAAGAGAGTCTCCAGCAGCGAACTTAATGTGCTCTCATAGAACTTCCTCAGTAACTAATCCAGAGACCACGTGGAGTTTGGTTGGACCCCCGGACCTGCTGTTGTCTTTCCTTTTGCCTCTCTATTGAAGATTTTACTGTTTTCTTCACTGTATTTATTCTATTTAAACTGCGATAGGTGTGCTGCCCAGCCCTGGGCACAGGCAGCAGCGGGAGCCGGGGCAGAGCTGGGTCCTGGTGAGGCCAGGGGGGCACGGGGGCACTGCTGTGTCCCCCTCCATGGCAGAGTGTCCCCTTCCATGGCAGAGTGTCCCCCTCCATGGCGGAGCGCCCCCCGGCACTGCCCACACAGACGCAGGGGGATTTTTGCGGTTCTGATGTTGTTAAAAATTAAAGATGTCTCCATTGCAAGAGCCTGCGGTTGATTGCTGGGAGCTGAGGTAGCGCAGGGTCCCCCGCAGGGTCCCATCCCGCAGCTCCCGGCTCCCCAAGCGGGACCCTCCCCCGGGGGGCTCGAGGGGCACCGGCGCAGGGACCGTCCTCGCTGCAGGGCTCAGGAGAGCAGGGACAGCCTGGCACACACGAGGTACGTGCTGCTTTCTTTTCCCACTTTGCTTCGGATGTGGAGAGGCAGCGAGCCAGGACTCCGGGGTGATGCTCTGCGGAGAAGCACCAACCAGTGCCACCCAGCCGCCCTGGGAGCCGCCCTGGAGCGAGCAGAGCTCCCATCCGGTGCCTCTCTGCCCTCTGCCCGCTGTTCCTCTCCAGCAGCACTTCCCATCACCCTGCCAGGAGCACCCCGACCCGGCACGGCCAGAGGTCACCCTTTGCCCCCCGGCAGCATCTCAGGGTAAGCAGGATGGGCTGGGCTCCCTGGCTCCTGCTGCAGGAGGGGCCCGGCCGAGCTGTGCTGTGCAGGGCACCCCGCACACCCCGGATCCACACCTGGCTGGGTCCCACAGCCGGGCAGGGGGTGAAGGTGGAGGTGCTGGGAAGAAGAGGCAGGTGGAACGTGCGGAGGCCTCAGCACAGGAGCTCTGTGGGGAGCAGAACGGGCAGAAATCATCCCCTCAGTTCCATCCTTGCCATCCCCTGCGCTCCTTCACTGCATCACCCCTGCCAGAGCCACACAGCGGTGGGGACACGGACCTCAAAGGGCCACTCTGTCCCCGTTGTCACCCCCAGCCAGCCCCTAGGGAGGGCAGCGAAGCCACCGCCACGTCCTTGGCTGCTGGTTGTCCTTCTTTTGTCCTTGCAGAACAAATGGCGAGCGCAGGAGGCTGAGTGAGCTCGGGGTGGTTGGTGCAGCTCTGCAGTGTACAGCTGGGATTTAGGGGTTTTCCTTTCAAAACAACGAATGTGTGTTTGTAATTTGTAACGGTTAAAAAAAAAACCAAACAAACAAAAAAAAAGAGAAAAAAAAAAAAAGAGAAAAAAAAATGTGCCAAAAACTGTACGAAGCATTTCATTTCCCTTCATACATGTCTGTTTTTATAAGAACAATGTGAAAATTGCTGGGATTAAATATTTTTGAACATGATAAAGTAGTTCCGTGGGAAGCTGTAGCGTTCAGTATAACCTCAATATCAATTGTTCTGTATTTTTAAATGTCTGAAATCAGTTTGCAGAGGCTCTGGCCGCAGGCTGCAGCGGTGCAGGGCAGGGTGAGGGCCGGGCATGCTGCATGCACTGCTGCGGGATGGTGGCCCAATGCCACTGGCTTGGCTCTGAGAGTCACATCCTGCCCCGGTGCAGCCCCACAGTGCCCCTGCTCCCGTGGGATGGTGGCATCTGCGCCCTGCTGGGACATGAGGTGACCTGGCATGGCCCTGGGGACATCTCCCCACCATGGGTCGCCCGACAGGAGCATTGCCCTCTGAACTCAGCACGGCCCCTTCCCATGCCAGCCCAGCCCAGTGATGTCTCACAGAGTGGGTGGGGGTCTGAAGGCTGCCCCGAGGCACTGGGATGCCACTGGAGACCCTTGGCCATGTCACGGAGGACATGCAGAAAGTTTGGGGGAGCCCTGGTAGCCCAAGCCCAGTGGGCAGGGGGTCTGTGGGGACCCATCCTGCCTGTGCCCTGCTCACCCATCGGCTGCCCGAGGACCTGTGGCTGTCACCTGGCAGCTCCCATGGGAGCTGGGGCAGGGCAGCTCCCCAAAACCACAGGGAGAACACTGAGGGGACAAGGGGGGGCTGCCTCACCCACCCCCGCATGGCTCCACACTGGCTGCATCCCACACGGAGCAGGCAGGCACAGCTTGGGATAATCCCAGGGCTGGGTGGGAAAAATCCACCCCTGCTTCCTGGGAGCCTCTCCGGGCTGAGCTGCTCCGGTGGCGGCACAAACGAGCCCCCACGAGGTTTCCCTCCAGCATCAGGTGTGGGCAGGGCGAGGTCCTGTGGGGGAGCCCCGGGTGCCTGCGGGACACCCTGAGCACGGCTCTGCCTGGAGCGCGGTGGCAGCACAGTGACTGTCACCTCGCCAAGGAGCAGCGCCGCTGGGACACCCCAGCTGGAGCAGCATTCCCTGATGCCAGCAGAGTCCCAGGTGTCCCCGGCCGCGGGGAGGGAGGGGGATGCCCAGCCCACCCCACAGCCGGGGAAATACCCGGCCGAGGAAACCTGGGGCCTCCCATCTGTCCCTGCCCTTCTGCGCCTGAAACAATGCAACAACGCTGCGCTCCCCAAACGTGCTTTTAACCAAGGTTACGCTGTGACATCGATAATGGCTTTGCTCAGCAGCTGCCAGGGTAATGCACAGGGGGCGAGGGAGCCAAGGCTCTGATGCAGAGCATTCCTGGGGGAGGGAGCTTGGGTTATTTTTGGACAGAGATTGCAAGAGAATTAAAATGAAGAGGAAAAAAAAAAAGCCCTTGATGCTGCCGTTCCTCCTCGGTGACGTAAAGCCAGAGCCAATCTCTGGCCTCACGCGTCGTGCTGCAGATGGAGCTTGGTCTGGGCCCAGCAACCTCGGCCACAACGGCCTCCCCCAGCCTGGGGCCGGGCAGGGGGCACAGGGACTCCCGAGGTGAGGGATGGGGCAGCAGGGAGCCTTCAGCACCCTGCAAGCTGCATCGCAGGGTGGTGAGGCACAGCCTCCCTGCCCAGCCCAGGTGAGGCACAGCCTCCCTGCCCAGCCCAGGCCAGGCACAGCATCCTTGCCCAGCCCAGGTGAGGCACAGCCTCCCTGCCCAGCCCAGGTGAGGCACAGCATCCCTGCCCAGCCCAGGTGAGGCACAGCCTCCCTGCCCAGCCCAGGTGAGGCACAGCATCCCTGCCCAGCCCAGGTGAGGCACAGCCTCCCTGCCCAGCCCAGGCCAGGCACAGCATCCCTGCCCAGCCCAGGTGAGGCACAGCATCCCTGCCCAGCCCAGGTGAGGCACAGCATCCCTGCCCAGCCCAGGCCAGGCACAGCATCCCTGCCCAGCCCAGGTGAGGCACAGCATCCCTGCCCAGCCCAGGTGAGGCACAGCATCCCTGCCCAGCCCAGGCCAGGCACAGCATCCCTGCCCAGCCCAGGTGAGGCACAGCATCCCTGCCCAGCCCAGGTGAGGCACAGCATCCCTGCCCAGCCCAGGCCAGGCACAGCATCCCTGCCCAGCCCAGGTGAGGCACAGCATCCCTGCCCAGCCCAGGTGAGGCACAGCATCCCTGCCCAGCCCAGGCCAGGCACAGCATCCCTGCCCAGCCCAGAAGGCCTGGGAAAAGCCCTGGGATGCTCTTGGCACAGCTCTGCCAGTGACACCCTGGCAGGAGCCCAGTCTGTGGGCAGCCTCCTGGCTCCAGTGATTCCTTCTCCCTTTTCCCGACATGTCCTCCTGGGGCAGACACTGCCAGTGTCCTCCCCTCAGCTGCTGCCAAAACTCTGCTTGTGTTCTGCCAGGGCTGGGATTTCCTGGAATGTTTAGGCTGGAGCTGAGACAGTGCTCCTGGAGGGGCCCTCCCTGTGCTAAGGAATCACAGATTGACGGAATCATTGGTTTGGGTTGGAAAGGACCTTTAAAGCCCATCTTGTTCCAACCCTTTGCCATGGGCAGAGAGACATCTTCCACTATTCCAGGTTGCTCCAAGCCCTGTCCAACCTGGCCTTGGACACTTCCAGGGATGGGGCAGCCACAGCTTCTCTGGGCAACTTGTGCCAGGGCCTCGCCACCCTCACAGGGAAGAATTTCTTCCCAACATCCATCTAAACCTATTCTCAGTTTCCAGCCATTCCTCCTCGTCCTCACTCCAGGCCCTCACCCACAGTCCCTCTCCCGCTCTCTTGGAGCCCCAGAGGAAAGCCAGGAACAGGTTGATCTGCAGGGAAGAGATGAGTGGTAGAGCTGGGGACCAGGGGCTGCCCCAGAGGCAGCAGAGAGCGCAGAAGGCAGAGGCAGGGGAGAAAGGAGGGGAGAGCCCAGAGTCACGGAGCCTGCGAGTGCTGACAGAAGGATGCGCTGTCTGCCAGGAGCAGGAGCTGTGGCTGAGCCCGGGGGGTCTGGGAAGGAGCAGGATGGAATAAACTCCTTCTCCTTTCACCCTGCAACACACAGCGCTGCCAGGGCCCCGCAGCAGCACACTGGACTGGGGAATGTGCTGGTGGGAGCACAGGGAAGCAGCAGGAGCGGGCAGGAGGTGAAAAATGTGCCAGGACAGAAAACAAGGTGCATTTTAGGACTGCCAGGGATGAAGTTGCTCAGAGGAAGCACAAGCAAGCCTGAAGGGCTGTGCAGGACAGCTCTGCTCCCACTGCCCAGGCTGAGCAGTGCCAGGGGAGGATGCGTGGGCACCGGATGGTAGAATCTGCAAAACAAGGCAGGGCTTTCCTTGCGCCAGGAGCAGTGACACGTGTCCCACACGGCGCCACGTGGCACTGCCACAGGGCAGGGCAGGGCAGCACTGCCAGGGCTCTGCCTGCACCCGGGATCTCCCTGCGGGCATTTCAGCCCAGCTGCTCACCCGGCCCCTGGGCCACGGAGGAGGGACGGCCGGGGCACTGGATCCCCCGGGGCTCCCGGAACTGACAGCATTGGCTTAGGGGAACAGGAAACGGCTTGGGGACGAAAAAGGCAAACAGGAAGGCTCACAACAGTTTCTCCACCAGCACTTAAGAGTTGTAAAGGGACACTCCAGCCTGGGAACATTTGGAGCAGTCCCCCCATCCCTGGTGCCGCAGCACACCCTCAGATTCTCGCTGAGGCATTCCCTGGCTGCCTGCATCGTGGGCATTGCCTGGCTGGGAGCTCCTGTCCCCTGCATGCCAGATGCACTTATTCTTGGGGACAAGCAACCTCTGCAGCCCGAGAGCTGCAGCACCAGGGGCCGGAATCCCCGGAGCCACTACTCTCTGAATCCCTGCATCCCTGGAGCCAGCATCCTGCACATCCCAACTGCTGCATCGCTCATAGCCTGTGTCCCTGGAGCCCTAGTCCCTTGGTGCCGGCATCCCTGAGTGCTCCCACCCTTGGGACCAGCATCCCCAGACTGCTACAGCCCCCGGTGCCTGAATCCTTGGAGCCGCTGTCCCCGCGCGTCCTCCTGCACCCCCGGTGCCCCCGCACCTCCCGCACCACCTCCGCCACCCAGCCCCCGCGTCCCGGGGTGCCCGCGGCCGGGCTGGGCGCTCCC
>VYXC01001933.1:2711139-2735929 GCA_013397175.1 Platysteira castanea | reverse complement strand
CGGCGTCGGGCGGGCGGCACGGCCGCGCCGGGTGACAGCGCGGCGGCAGGTGCCACCGGCGCGCCGGGTGATGGGACACCCGTGCCGTTGCCACGCCGGGTGACGGGACACCGGTACGGCCGTGGCATTGCCACGCCGGGTGATGCGGCCACACCGGTGACACCCGCTGACGCCGCCGCGCCGGGTGACACCGTCACACTGGGTGAGAGCAGCGCGCGGGTGACACTTACTCTGGTGGCACCGGCGGGGTGGCATGCTCAGGAGAGGGTGAAGGGAGCACCCACTGCTCCGGTTCCGGAGTGGCGGCGGGCATCCCGCCTCACCCCAAGGCTCCTGCTCCTCGTGCTGGTCCCAAAGGCGACACCAGCCGTGCCGAGCCGAGGACATCCTCGCCACGCATCCCCGTCACCGCAGGCCCACGGCCTGGGGACCCTGGCCGGGCTGAGCGGAACCCGCTGCCTCCAGGAGATGCTGGGGCCACCACGGAGCCACCGAGATGCAACTTTGTGCTGCATCGAAGCCTCTGCCTTCCTTATGTAACACGGCTGCTGCTGGCACGGTGCTCGCCTCCACGTCCTGCACAACTTCGATGCAACGTGGAATTGATCTCCACTCCCTGGAAAGGCTCTGCCATTATCATTAGCTGAGGAGCCTTTTCTGAAATCTCAGGCCAGGGGTGCTGGCTGTGACCCGTCTCGGTGCAGGGCCGTGGCTGGGAGGTGACAGCACCCACTGGGTGCCCCGCGCGGTCCCAGCCACGCGGTGCGTGTCGGGAGTGGTGCCGGTGTTTGGGGCCCTGCCCTGGTGCTGGCACAGCCCCTGTGGAGGTGGGTTTGGGCAGGTTTGCAGTGGGGTGTCCGTGCTGGCACAGGAGGCAGCTCCTGGGCTGGTCCCATGGAGACTGTGCCCAGAGAAGCCCAGGGCTCTGCAGCCTGAGGCTCTGGGGCTCTGGGGTCAGGCAGGCAGTGTGTGGGCACGGGGGCTTGGATTTCTTGCTGCTCTGATGGTTTCCCCCTGATTTGAGGTGTTGCCTGCATCCCTGAGGCAGTAGTGGGGCCGTGTTTGTGCTGTGCCACCCTTGCAGGGTGTGACTCTGACCTGGAGACCCCGAGGCTGTCGGACCCCCCAGCTCTGTCCCCTCTGTGCCCTCGTGCTGCCATCGGCTCTGAGCGTGGCTGCTGGGCCTGAGCAGTTCCCCACTCCCCTTGTAGGGCAAGAGCCACCCTGAATGCACATCACCCCAGCCTTCCCCAACATGCTCCAGCCCTGTGGGGAGCACAGGGGTTGTGCCGGCCTCAGGGGACACCCCTGGGACTGACTCCGTGGTTGCACCCCGGGAACCGAGGCCCGGGCAGGAGAAGCGGGAGTGTCTGGAGGGATGCCAGGCGTGGAGATGGAGGAAAGTTATCTTGAGATTCCCGGGAGGCTGTGACGTGCCACGTGGACTGCAGATCCCGGGATGGGGCATGCAGGCAGCATGCTACAAGGAAGTAGGGTGGAGGGAGGTCGGGTGCGTGGATGTCCCTCCCCGGGGTGTAACGCTGCCTGAATCCCAGGCCTCCAGCCCTGCAGCACGTCCCTGCTGTAGGGTCAGATCCCATCTGCAGCCCATCACCATTGATAAGGAAATGCACATTGAGAGGCTGCAGGACCTTGGCAGGAAGGGCTGGGGAGGGTTTGGATGGCTTCCCTGGCTCATAAACCCATCCTGCTACTTAGAGTCAGTGCTCTTACTGATGAGCTGGTGAAATCNGGCCGTGGCTGGGAGGTGACAGCACCCACTGGGTGCCCCGCGCGGTCCCAGCCACGCGGTGCGTATCAGGAGTGGCGCCGATGTTTGGGGCCCTGCCCTGGTGCTGGCACAGCCCCTGTGGAGGTGGGTTTGGGCAGGTTTGCAGTGGGGTGTCCGTGCTGGCACAGGAGGCAGCTCCTGGGCTGGTCCCATGGAGACTGTGCCCAGAGAAGCCCAGGGCTCTGCAGCCTGAGGCTCTGGGGCTCTGGGGTCAGGCAGGCAGTGTGTGGGCACGGGGGCTTGGATTTCTTGCTGCTCTGATGGTTTCCCCCTGATTTGAGGTGTTGCCTGCATCCCTGAGGCAGTAGTGGGGCCGTGTTTGTGCTGTGCCACCCTTGCGGGGTGTGACTCTGACCTGGAGACCCCGAGGCTGTCGGACCCCCCAGCTCTGTCCCCTCTGTGCCCTCGTGCTGCCATCGGCTCTGAGCGTGGCTGCTGGGCCTGAGCAGTTCCCCACTCCCCTTGTAGGGCAAGAGCCACCCTGAATGCACATCACCCCAGCCTTCCCCAACATGCTCCAGCCCTGTGGGGAGCACAGGGGTTGTGCCGGCCTCAGGGGACACCCCTGGGACTGACTCCGTGGTTGCACCCCGGGAACCGAGGCCCGGGCAGGAGAAGCGGGAGTGTCTGGAGGGTTGCCAGGCGTGGAGATGGAGGAAAGTTATCTTGAGATTCCCGGGAGGCTGTGACGTGCCACGTGGACTGCAGATCCCGGGATGGGGCATGCAGGCAGCATGCTACAAGGAAGTAGGGTGGAGGGAGGTCGGGTGCCTGGATGTCCCTCCCCGGGGTGTAACGCTGCCTGAATCCCAGGCCTCCAGCCCTGCAGCACGTCCCTGCTGTAGGGTCAGATCCCATCTGCAGCCCATCACCATTGATAAGGAAATGCACATTGAGAGGCTGCAGGACCTTGGCAGGAAGGGCTGGGGAGGGTTTGGATGGCTTCCCTGGCTCATAAACCCATCCTGCTACTTAGAGTCAGTGCTCTTACTGATGAGCTGGTGAAATCAAACAAGCCAACCTGACCTGCCCCTGTTGCCACCACCCCGACCTGCTCCCGTGGCCGTGTGCTGGCCCTGCGGCCATGTGCTGGCTGAGCTCTGGGCTCTCCCACAGCTCAGCCTCTGGAGGGAGAGTCACTTCAGAGCCATTAGATGGAAGGGATAAGCTGATGTGCTGCCAGATAGGGCTGTGAAGTGTCTACTCTCCGTGTCTATTCACTTAGCAGCCAGATTTCAGACATGATAAGGCAGCAACTTAAGAGAAAAACTGGAGGACGAGCAGGAGGGGAGATGGTCACTGGGGCGGTGGGAGATGCGGTCTGGGTCTCCCCGCTGCCTTTAATCTGGATATTTGTGGGAGATGCTGTTGAGAGCACTGGGGGGTTTACTCAGCATGGGATGAGGTGGGCTCCTTATCCACCATCCCCTCCCTAAGGGGCCAGTGCCCCTCACAGTCCCGGCACACAGCTCCGGCTGTGTCCTGTGCACTGACCCCGGCAGGGACCCCCTGGGGCAGCCCTCTCCCTAACACGTCTGGGTTTCTCTCCCCAGAACCTCCCTCCAGCACGGCCTTTCAGGATGATGGGCCCAGGAACACCGGCGGGGACCCTCCGGGCACGTGGCTGCTGACCCAGGGGTGCTGCTGGGCACCGCTGCCAATGCAGAGCTCCCAGGAGTGCAGGGCAGAGCCGCCGCTCCGCTCGCCCATGGCAGCCCCTTCCCGCCGCGCCCCGGCCCGGCTGCATGGTGTGGGTGCCCCTGAGCCCCACGAGCAGTGACCGCCGGGCCCCGCTGCGCGCTCCCAGCACCACCACCATGTCTCTGGAGTGGCTGATGGACTGGAGCTGGTCTCTGGATGGACTCCGCGATTTCATCGCCACCGGCATCCAGTCTTTCCGCGACTGCGACGCCACAGCCCTGGTGGCCGTCGCCTGCCTGCTGGTCCTGTTTGTGTGGTACTGCTACCACGTGGGGCGGGAGCAGCCCCGCGCCTACGCCACGGTGAACGCGCTGATGCAGAGCGCCGAGGCCAACGGGGTGCAGAACGGCTTCGTGTACTGCCACTCGCCCGAGTGCGTGCGCTGCTCGCACCACGACGGCCTCAACCAGAAACTCTACCACAACCTGCAGGAGTACGCCAAGCGCTACTCCTGGTCTGGCATGGGCAGGATCCACAAGGGCATCCGCGAGCAGGGCCGCTACCTCAACAGCCGGCCCTCCATCCAGAAGCCAGAAGTCTTCTTCCTGCCCGATTTGCCCACCACGCCCTACTTCTCCCGGGACGCTCAAAAGCACGACGTGGAGTTGCTGGAGCGCAACTTCCAGACCATCCTGTGCGAGTTTGAGACCCTGTACAAGGCGTTCTCAAACTGCAGCCTCCCGCAAGGATGGAAAATGAACAGCACGCCCAGCGGGGAGTGGTTCACCTTCTACCTGGTGAACCAGGGCATGTGCGTGCCCAGGAACTGCCGGAGATGCCCACGGACGTACCGCTTGCTCGGGAGCCTCCGCACCTGCATTGGCAACAATGTCTTTGGGAACGCCTGCATCTCTGTGCTGAGCCCGGGCACCGTCATCGCCGAGCACTACGGGCCCACCAACATCCGCATCCGCTGCCACCTCGGTGAGTGTCCGGCGCCGTGGTTCATGTGTCGGGAGGCTGTGGGGGGGCTGCAGCTGTGCCTGGGGGCAGGAGCTCCAAAAAAGCCTCTGGTACCCCATGCTCTTGGGGTTCAGCCACCGATTGCAGTCCTGGGGGGCTCAGTCACCTGCTCTGCTTTGGCCTGAGGGAGGTTTTGGGGGCTTTGGTGGTGACAGCCTCCTGAGGAGAAGGTGATGCTCAGTCCATGGGTACCTGATGTCCCCAGGGTCTTCAGCTCAGCAGCAGGAGGGTTTCACCTCCTCCTCCTGCTGACACAGGGCCGTGGACTCTTGCTGGTGTGCGATAGAGAGCTGATTTTACACAGGGGTCTCTGAACATCCCCCTCTCTCCAGGCAGGTCCCTCTCCCATCCCGGGATGTGGAGCAGCCTGGGGTGCTGCTCCAGGGGCTGTGCTGTGCCACTGGCAGCTCCCCTCTCCTGGAATCTTGGGTGCTCTGCATGGGACACGGGTGAACGGCAGCAAAGGTGCTGCTTTGAGGTTTGCAAAGCTGCAAATGAGGGCGAGGCGGGGGGTCCTGGGGTGTCCCCTGGGGCGCTGGGTTGGTGGCACAGCGCTGCCTGCTCAGCGGGCAGGGACGGGGAGAACCCACGCGGCACAGATGGCCGGGCTGGCACAGCACCGACCGTGCCGGGGGAGGCACCGCACGGGCCCGGCTGGCAAACACCAACCGCGCCTGTTCAGCCAACAGCTCGGGTAAACACACCCAGGCAGTGCTGGCCATTTGTTTGGAATGGGAATTGTCTTCAGAGCTGGTCCCAGGAGCTGCTGGGTCCTGCCCTTGCCTGTCACTGACTCCTCTCTCTGGGGCGCTGGGGAAGGCGCTCCCCTTGTGAGGGGCTGGGAGAGGTTCCTGGGAGGAACCAGTGATGTCCAGGCTGGCTCAGGTGAGCACACCTGGAGCACACATGCCCTGGGCAGAGGAGTGATGCTTGTCATTTCCACTGGGACTCTGCACTGGGTCAGGGGCACGCTGGCACCCCCACCTTGGTGCTGGGAACGCAGCTCTTGCTGTGCCCAGGGCATGAATGTGTTTAAGACACAACCTGCCCTTTCATGCAGCTGGATCTGCAAAGCCAGCACAGCCATCAGTGGGGCGAGCCACTCACGAGGATTTACTCCAGGCACAGGCACAGCATCCATGGGCCAGGGCAGCCTCCCAAGGGTGCGGGTGGCGTGGAAGGGCTGCAGGCTGCTGGCTGCTCCCTCCCCGCATCACCCAGCAGCTCAGCTTCCCTGTTCCAGCATCTCCAGCTGAGGCTGTTGTGCAGGGAAATGGCTTTGGGTTCTGCAGCCTTTGAAACAGCAGCTTTGTAGTCCCAGCTTTGCCGGGCAGCTGGGAGTCCCTGCTGCGCTCGCTGGGTTTGGCATCGCTCTTGGATCCGTCCTGCTCGTTTGCTGCATCGTTACCGCTCGGGAGCCACGTGAGCCCTGACCCCTTTCTCTGCCACGGCCGCATCCCCGGGGCAGGATGGCTCTGCAGCAGCTCCAGTGTCCCCAGCACTGCGGGGGGTGACAGTCCTGGTGCAGGAGGTGATGGGATCAACCCCTATCAAACTGCCTTGGCTTGTGCTGGTATTTTAAGAAAAGACCCATTTTTTTTCTAGGATTGTCCTTCATGTGGCCCTCACAGAGCTGCTTCCCTATGAGGGTTTTGTGACCCCCCTGGATTTCTGTCCTTGCAGCCCCTTGGGTCACCCTGAGGCAGCACCTCGGGTGGGGGCCAAGGGACGGGGCAGGTCCATGGGGAGCTTGTGGCAGAGCCACAGTTGGGCCCATTTTCCAGCCCTAGTACAACTCCTGCTCCTCCAGCCTTGTCTGGGGCAGGGTCATCGCTGCAGGGCTGGAAGAAGGAGCGGGCAGGATCTGCAAGAAGGAGCGGGCAGGATCTGCTTTTGGTCCTGAAGTTGGAAAATGTCCCAGGAGCCTGGCTCCCTGTGCACACCTCGGGGCCAGGGGCTCTGGGGACTGGGGAGCTGTTCCAGATATGAGAGTGAGTGCCTGCGGTGCTGAGCTCGCTGGGGACAGTGAGAGGGCAGGGGGGAGCGGACAGGGAGCGGGCAGGGGCTGAGCTGCTCCAGGCTTGGGGTTCAGGTCACTCCCTGCTCCCCTCAGCAGCAGCGTGGGGCTCACACGGAGCTCACAGTTCGCTCCCCGCTGCCCCACCACAGGGAACTCAGCACGGCCTGACCCTCCCTCTCCTCTCTCTTTGTGCCTGAAGGTCTGAAGACACCCAGCAACTGCGAACTGGTGGTGGGGGGCGAGCCCCAGTGCTGGGCTGAGGGCCGGTGCCTGCTCTTCGACGACTCCTTCCTGCACACGGCGTTCCACGAAGGTGAGCTCAGCGTGTGGGGCCTCGTGGTGTCCCCTCTGGTGCTGGGTACCGGGGACACCCACGCCCAGCCCTTTCTCCTGCCCCAGCAGGCCTGGAGCCCCTATGGCCCTGCTGCCCCGGCCTGCCCCAGGTGGGAGCAGCCCCGTCCCGAGACCGTGCTCCCTCTGCCTCAGGGTGCTGGATCATCCCAGCCCCGCTTTCCTGGCAGAGCCCTGGAGCCCCCTCAGCCTGCCCACGGCCTGCTCCCATCCTGACTTGCTCGTGGTGCTGCCACAGCCCGGCACAGGGCCTGCTGACCCTCTCCCCGCCACAGCAGCCAGCTTGGGAATCTTCCCTCCCTGCTGAGCTCTGCGGGGCAGCTCCGGCTGTGCTGCCACGGCCCCGGCCTCCTCAGGCCCTGTTGCAGCTCGGTGCTGACGTGCCGGCGGTGCCTTTGTCTCCCGCGCCGGGGAGCAGCCTCACGCCCGCTGGATTGTTCCTCCCTCCACCGCTGACGGAGGCTGTTCCACTCCAGCTCTCCCGGATTAACCGGCATTAGTCGCCCGTGGCATGAAAGCGTCAGGCAGAGCTGTTCTACACTGGGGAGCGTGCGGAGAGAGTGGGAGAACAAAAGCTGTTGCTTCCACATCGAGCCTGCTGTGGGATTGGGAAGCACAGCTCCGTGCAGGGCCAGGAAGGCCGGAGTGGCGCAGCAGCCACTCCCTGCAGAGATCCAGGACGCAGCTGCAAGGAGGCCCTGCCTCAGGAATCCTCCGGGTGCCCAAAGCAGCCCTGGCAGGGAGGAGCCTGCCCCGTGTCCCCGAGCTCCCAGTGAGCAGCTGTTTACTGGGGTTGGACTGGGGAGCTGCCTCCCTGCCCTCACCCTGCTCTTCCGTCCCCCCAGGTGCCCCGGAGGAGGGTCCCCGCGTGGTGTTCATGGTGGACCTGTGGCACCCCAACGTGGCCGCGGCCGAGCGCCAAGCCCTCGACTTCATCTTCGCGCCGGGACGATGACGGCGCTGCCCGGCCTGGTGGGTTCAGGGCAGCTCGGCCGGGGCCTGTCCCGGCACACGGCCTCGGTGCTCCCTCCCGGGGGTCTTGTAAATGGAAACTGTGACGTGTATCCGCGCCCATCTCCTTCCTCCATCGTTGGCTTCAGGGATTCTTTTGCAAGCGCCGGCGCCTCGGCCCCGCCGGGGCTCGCTGCCCCCCTGCTCCTTCGTGTTCTGTTGCTACTGTGTTTTGCGGTGTTCAGAAGTAGAGTAACAAACCCAAGGGTGTTCGTTTGAATGTAATGTAAAATTTTTCTTGTGGTCGTCAAAGGGACAACACACACACACACACACACACACCATAACAGTCAACCAGCCTGCCCTGCCCGGCTGCAGTCCCGGATGGACAGACAGACGGACACTGGGGGCTGCCATGGGCACTGTGCACCCCCCAGGCGGGGTCTGATGGGGCTGGCAGGGCACAGCTCTGCCCACAAAGAGCCCTCCTGGGGCTCCTGCTTCCTCCTCCATGTGCCAGCTGGGGCTCCCCAGCCCTTCTGCCCTCAGAAACCTCTTTTGTCACCCAGCCAGGGAGCAGAGCCCACCACCAGCCCAGCAAGGCAGGAGCCCTGACCTCCACCCTGCTGAGGGAACAGCATACACAGTTGTGCTCTTCAGTCTGACCAAGGGCGTTAGCAGTTGCCCAAATCCCTTCCTTGCTCCACCTGCAACACACACATTTCCCAGCTCCAGCTGGGAAGCCCTGCAGGGGCAGGGATGCTGTTTGGGAACAGAGAATGGGGGTTTTATCTGTCCGTAGGAAGAAAGGAGGTCACCATTCCTTCTGCTGCTCCATCTTCTTTCCTTGAGCCAGGCCAGGCACACACAGCGGCAGCTCCCACAGACCTGACACCACAGGAGAAGTTCCCAAGGGGGGTTAATTCTGCAGCCTGAGCAATGAGCCCCCACCCTGGGGTCCTGCCCACCCAGGGACCACCACGCTTTTCCTGAAGTCCCCCAGCACCAGGGTCTGTTTGGGGTCTGGGGGCTGGTTTGTAACACCCTCCAAAAGCACAGTGTGTGGTGGATGCTCACAGCTCTGGCTGGGACCCTTTGCCTCCGTGCCCTGCCCAGGAGGGACCAGCCTTGTCCCCGCAACAACTTCTTTACAGACTTTTCAGTGATTCGATTGCAAGATGAGGCAGAGATTTCAAATACATCTGAGATATTTTTTACACCCGTCTTGTTACAGACTACCTGAAGTGCATGATTTCTACACGCATTGGCTACCTGGACACAGGCCCTGGGGAAGCAGGCTGGCTCTGTCCGAAGGTTGGTAACATTCATACAGTGGATAAGCAAAGATTATCAATAAACAGTTGTGCTGAAAACAGAACGGGCTTTGCCTGCTGCTCTAACGAGGCCAGGGTCACGCAAACACCCAGGGGTTGGGTCCTGCTTATCTGGCTGCTGGTGGGGAGAAGGGGCCTGGAAAGAGCAGGAGCTGCAGGGTGGGAGGGGGCAGGGGCCTGTTTGCCAGTGATAAGAGTGAGTGAGGGCAGTGCTCTAAAATATCCAGCCCACGGAAGCTCTGTCCTGACCAGTCACAGCCTCCCAGGCCTGGATTTGGCCAGGCTGGATGGGACCAGAGCAACCTGGTCTAATGGGTGAATCCCTGCCTGTGGCAGGGACTTGGAAATGGATATTTGAGGTCCTTTCCAGCCCAAACCATTCTGGGATTCTGTGATGTCAGTGGAGCCCAGGCTGCCAAGGAGCACAGGGATCTCCCGCAGCCCATTGGTGTGGGCACAGCTGTGGGTTCCAGTCCTGCTGCCCGGCCCAGGGCAGCAGAGACTGTCCCCAGCCATCCCCAGGAGCAGCTGCAGGCCTGAAGCTCCCCGGGCCCCACAGAAGCCATCAGCCTTGCCAGAGCATCCGCAAACAAACCATTTCAGGAATTGCTTCCAGCTGCCTGCACTGACGCATCAAAGGCAGCAGCTTCCCAGGAGCAGCTCCAGAGCAGAGGGTGCTGCCCAAATCCCACCCAATTGCCTGAAAATCAGTGCCTGACCCCCTCAAGCACAGAGCCAGCTTGGCAGGGCAGGAATCGCTCCTCACGAGCCCCCCTGGAAGAGCCCAGCTGCTCCTCATCCCCTGATGCTCAGGATGCCCCATTTTTAAGCATCCTCTCCAGCACAGCCATCGCCCCACGGGCCGGGACCTCTCTGTGTGCTGTTCCCTCCTGACCAGCACAGGGCGGGCGTGGGCTGGGTGGGCAGGCATGGGCTGGGTGGGCAGATGCAGCCCCAGCAGCTGAAGGAGCAGAGCCAGCCCAGCTGTTCCGGGCCGGCAGAAGGCTCAGCAGATTGCAGTGGAAGATCCCTGACGGCAGCAGGCAGGAGCATCCATCCCGCTGGTGCTTTGCTGCTGTGCCAAATCTCCCTCCTGTCCCTCTCAGGCTTTTCCTTTCATTTCTCCCTGTTTCCTGCCAGAGCACACAACCACTTCCCAAGCGCCCAGGCAGGATCCAGGCGGATCTCCCTGCGGAGCAGAGTAAGCTGGAGCTGCTCCTGGTGCTCCAAGGCTTCCTCTCCTGGGAATCACAGAGGGAAGCCAGATCTGCTGAGGGCACAGAGGGGATGGGCAGGGCAGCATCTCCCAGTGGGGTGACTTGGCTCAGCTGGGCAGGCAGCCCAGAGCACACAACCCTCATCCCTCCTGCCTTCTCCCACCCAGCCACGCCTCCCTGTGCTCCCTCCAGAACCAGAGCAGTTTGTCCATCACCCTGTGGAAGTGTGCAGGGAAGTCACCAGGGAAGCAGCACCCTACCCTGTGCCATCTTCCACATGGATGTCACCGAAGCAGGAGGTCACCAGGGTGGCTCCAGCTCAGGCTTCCCAGGGAGTTTTCACTCCTACGCTGCCAACAAGCTCCGGACAGCCCTTCCATACCCAGGATGGAAGCAGTTCCACACGACTCTGCTCCTGCTGAAGCACCTCCTCAGCTGTCAGGGCTGGCAGCCTGGTGGCATCTCTGCCCAGCCACCCCTGAGCAAGCAGCTGGCTTGTCCTCTGAAATTCCCTGCAATGTCTGTGGAGCAGCCCTGGGGTGGCAGAGCGACCCTGGGAACTGTCTGTGCTGGGGTGGGACCAGGAGCTGTGGCAGTGGTGACCTTCTGTGCCTAGCCACGATGCTGGCACCAGCCTGCTTGGCACCTCACCACGTTCGTGCCTCTGCTCACCATCTCTTGGTGACACCAGCCACACATCTGTCCCTCGGGAAGCTTCCAAGCAGCTGCTGTGCAGGAATGATTGAACCAACAGGCTTTGCCTGTTCAGCCCCAGCACTGCAGGAACCACCCTTGGCACGGAGCTAAACAGGGAATGGCTCCCACAACCCAGCCCATCACACCAGGAACCACAAACATGACAACAACGTGACTCTGGCTGCTGACACACAGTGCTGGGACGAGCCTTGGAGACTCCTTTATTTCCACAGTCAGACTGGGGGTGTGTCTGCACCAGCAGCAGGCTCCAAGCCCAGCCAAACACAGGTATCCATCCCTCAGTCTAAACAGCCACCACCATGGGCTCCCCTGGCCCCCACTGACTGGGGACACTGTCAGAGCAGAAAGGGAACAGCTGCTGAAGGGCTATGAAACCTCTTTGGTCCCATCAGCTAAGAGGCATCTTCGGGGTGTGCAGAGTGTGGGCAGATGGAGCAGTAAGAGCAGAGAAATGAGGTCCTGCAGCAGGAGGGAGGGAGCACAAGGCCGAGGGACACTCGCATCATCACCATCACCCAGCCCCTGTGAGGCTCCACGTCCAGGTGGGCACAAGAGGGGCAGGGCTGGGCTGGACCATCACTGACCAGGGAGGTGTGGAGGGATAGGGACATACCTTCAGAGTCACCTACGGCATAAAAACCTCCTGGGAGCACCCAAAGAGGGATTGTGAGCTCTGCAGCTCTTGCTCTGTTCCCGTGTGGGAACAGGCAGGCACTGATAACCAAGGTAAGGCACTACATCATGGCAGGATCATTCCCATGGATTAAGGGATATAAATAAAGCCAAAGTCTGACCAGTGTGAGTGCAGGCACGGACAGTGGCTGGCTGACATCTCTGAAAGCCAGCACTGCTGGGAGCTGCGTAACTCAGAGCAAGGTGAGGCTTTACCTCAGATCAAGGCACGTGGGGAGTCTGCAGAGCTCTGAGAGAGTCCCTGTGAAGTCCATGTAAACCAAGCGCCCCAAGACGCTGCGTTCTGTCCTCAGTCTTTGGTAAATGCTGTCAGTGACACCTGCACTGGCCCAAAACGTGCTGCGGGACAGGGCAAGGAGTGTCCCTTCCTCAGGGCCAGGCAGGCTGGAGACCCCACAGAGGCAGCGCAGGGCCTCGTGCCCCCGTCGGGATAAACGGCTGAGATTTTCCTTACTGGAGATGAACATTCCGCAGGGCTGAGCCGTTGTCCGAGCACAGCAGCTCACAGCAGGTTCACCCCGTGCTTCAGCAGCTTCTGCTTGGCCTTGCCGGGCAGGCTGAAGGCGCTGTCGTGCGGGTTGGGGACGCCTGAGTTGCGGAGTGGAGCTCCCAGCTGCTGGAAGTAGGTCTCCTGCACGGGATTCCGGCAGGCGTACACGGCTGTGGAAGCGTTCCTGGAGGGGCAGGGAAAGGCAGGGGTCAGAGTGACAGCTTTGGGCGAGATCCACAGCTGGGCACTGGGCTCCCAGCTACTGAGAGGGACTTCAGGTGTCTCAGCACAGGAACATGGAGCTGAACAGGCACCAAAGCCCTGAAGGCCACAGGGAACCAGATTCTCCTTCTAAAGGGGTCTGGCATCCTAAAAGGGAAGTGGGATATCACAACATCATTTACTTTGGGAAAGATCTCCAAGACCATCAAGTCCAACCTGTGACCAAGTCCAACTCAGTGCTCTGGACTGCGTGACAAGGTGGGGATTGGTCACAGGTTGGACACGATAGTCTGGGAGGGCTTTTCCAAATTTAATGGTTCTGGGATTCTGCGTGAGGCCATGCTCCAAGGATTCCCCTTGTTGCCAGGCCAGCCCAGGACACCACGAGCCTGGAACGCTCCTCGTGCCTGACATCCCCCCTCTCCCACTGCTGCTGGCCACAACCAAATCCCAGCACAGCACCCTGCAGCAGGAACCACGTGTTCAGTCACAGGTGAGATGAAGCTGAGGTAAGAGGCAGAGTCAGTCACCACCATAGCTGTGATAAAAACACTAATTAAGACTAAGAATCCTCTCTCCCGGAGTAGTTCCTGCAGGAGGGCTGGCAGGGAGCAAAGCCAAGGACCCTGGATTCCTGCTCGAAGGAGGAAAGCAACAACTGCTATGTTTGCTGACACCCTTCTGTGACAACTCCCCATAAAAGAAAGCAGTTTTAGTCATCTTGTTACTCAGGCTGATTCACACATGGAGTTGCTTTTTTCGGGGTAACAGGGAACACGCCAGCTTAGCTGGTTTAGGATTGGATTTAAGGAGCCAGCGAAGCTCATGCTAAACAAGGAGTTCTCCAGCACTGGAGTGTGTGATTCACATTCCCTTGGCAAGCGGTGCCAGAGCAGTGAAACCGTGTAATTCCCAGGAGCATCTTTATTTCATCATGTTTTGGACAAACAAGCAGGACCAGGTGGGTGGGATCTGTGCAATCCCAGCTCAGCTGAGCAAAGGGGTGTCCACTTCAGCCGTGGCCTGGGGAAGGGATCTGGCTGTCGGGAAGGGCTCTGGATGTCAAGAAAAGCTCTGGATTTCGGGAAGGGCTCTGGCTGTGATAAGACCATCCCGCCTGGCGCATCACAATTGCGTTTGCCATGCACATCCCAGTGTGTTTCCAACCCAGCAAGCCGTGCAAGAAAACAATATCTAGGTTGCCAATTCTGGGCGCCTTTGGCTCCCTGCCGAGACACAAATTTATTAGGAACAGCTAAATTTAACAATGCGTCTTAGAACCTTATGGTGCCAGGAGCTGGCAATGTGTGAGTGTTACATCTTAATCCAAGCCATGGCACCACTCAGCTGTGCCCTCAATCCACTCTCCTGGTGCCACTGCAGCCTCTCAACATCCAGGCAGAACACGAAGGGACTCATGAGCCAAAGCAAACTTAGGGAATAAAGCAACGTGACTGGTCCTTGGGTGTGGTCGCAACCTGTGCTGAATCCCACCCAGCCTTGGCACAGGGTTCTGCCCCTCTGTGAGCACCCCCGTGCCTGGGACAGCAGGGCTGTGAGCAGCCCTTACCTGATGATCACTTCTGAGGCCGTGGGGAGCTGGCTGAAGTCGGCGTGGATGAGCGTGGCCGCCCTCAGGAAGTGCCGGTCCAGGGGCCCGGGGGTGTGGGGCAGGTTGGCTGCACAACAGGAGAAAAGGGGTGTTAAAAACCCACTCTGCAGTGTGCCCCCGTTCACTGAGCAGGAAGAGGCTCTGGAGCTCGCCACAGAGCCTGGATGGCTGCAGAACAGGCTGGGGACACCCTCCATCCCAACACACAAAGCTCCCTCAACAGGGCCTTTGATCCGGGCTCTGTGGTGGGAGCTCTGGTGAGAAGTGCTCCTGAGGAGGTGTGTGAGGCATGAGAAAAGTTTCCCTTAAACCCCATTCTCCTTGGTGCTCCCTCCTGCAGCCCCAGAGGATGAAGGCTCACCCGTGAGGACGTTCTGGACACAGTCATAGTGTGCGAAGCTGTAGTTTGTCCTGGCTGAGGCCGAGGAGTCCTTGGGCAGCGTCTCCCTCAGGTGAACCTCGAGGCCGTTTAGGGAGGCCAGGCTGCTGTGGTACTGCAGGCAGAGGGAAAGGCAGAGCTCAGAGCCTCACCCCTGCCTCACCTGGGCTTCAAGGAGGTGCTGGGGGGAGTTCAGGTGACAGAGGGACAGGACCCTTCCTCGCTCTGCTGTCCCACCTGGAATGGCTGGGAAACTTGGGCACGGGGGAAGGCACACAAGTCACAGAGCTCCCAGGGCGGTGCTGGAGCTCTGAGCAATCCATGGGAGCTGTCCCTGCTCGTGGCAGGGGCTGGAACAGGATGGGCTTGAAGGTCCCTCCCAACCCAAACCTGTCTGGGATTCTACAACTCAGAAAAGGGCCCTCCAGCCTGAAAATCAGCCATTCAGCCACCTGATGCTACTAATGACAGGAAAATGCAAGGCCCCATTAATTTGCCATCAACCATTACTCTCCAGGGCTCATTTCACATGATTTACAGCCCCAGCAAGGGACACCCCTCTGCTTACACCGGGCAGTACAAACACACAACAATGCACTGAATGAGTGCCAAGCTGCTGTTCTGGATGGATTTTCAGGAGCCCAGAGGCCCTGATCATGCTGAGGCTCCCTGGGCACAGGCAGGGCTCCTCCACCACTCTTGGGAAGATTAACTCCATAATCCTCATCCTGCCAATGCGCTTTTCCCCACTGTGGAGAGGATCAAGCCTTTGTTCAGCAGGACGGCAGTGCCTGGCCTACCCTTGACCCCTGTCACGGAGCAGATTTTCCCTTCTGTGCAGTGAAATGGAGGGATAAGACCTCAAGAGCAGCAGGAGGCGAGGCCAAGAGCCTCCCACTCCACAGGGAAAGTCTGGGATGGAACTCGCCCTCCCAGAGGTTCGCAGCTGCACAAGTAGCATATTTTACCCTTCTTTGGTGTCATTTGGGGGCCTCAAAGCATTCACAAAAACATTAATTATAACTCAGCTTGGACATCCCTGAGAGCTGAGGGTCATTTTTAATCTACAGATAAACAAAGGGACAGACGAGCCGAGGCTGTGCCTCAAATCCACCAGCAGCAGAGCCCAGCTGCACCTCCTTGGACACTGCTCTTCCTCCTGGGACAATAGGACATGCAGGGCAGAGGTTCTAAGGGACAACACACCCGCACCCAGGGGAGGGTGCAGCAGAAGAGCCCAGTCACAGCCAAAATCCAAGCTGTGTGACAGTGCAGTTTTGTTGAGATCAAAACAAGGGGATGTGAGATGGAAGGAGCAGGATGTTTGGGAAAAGAGGAACCTGAGTGGAATTGTCATGTCAGCCCCAGGGCAAGACATGAAGGACAATGGACTGTGCAATCCCTGTGCAGTAGGGATTCCGAGCGTGACGATCCCCACCTGCCTGTGTCCTCCCTGCTGTTCCAGACGAGCAGAAAGGGGACAAAGTGTCATGTCTGGTGCAAAGGGCCCCGGCTGCACCTCCTGGCTCAGCTGATTTGGCACCAATCCCTCCCCAGGCACATCAGCTCTGCCGTGCAGAACAGACATTCCCCAGCTCCCGGGCTCCCAGGCATCCCACAGCTCCGAGGGGAAGGAGCAACCTTGAGGCTCTGCATTAGTCTGAGCTTCCCTGCACCTTCCAGTCTGGCTGGGTAAAGGAAATTAGGTTGTTCCTATGGCAACTGGCATATCAAACAGGGCTCTGCAGCTTTGACTCAGCTCCTGGTGGGGAGGCAGAGGCCAGGCAGCAGCTCTGCAGCTGATGCTTCCCGGGTAAGACGGGGGGCCGGCACATCCTGCCCCCACAGCCCCGTTAGCTCTGCTCACAGGGGAGCCTGGGCACCCAAACCCCACCGCAGGGAAATTTGGGATTGCTCCCGTGCACTGCCCACATGGCATCCCTCTCTCCAGCCGCAGGGAGCAGCCCCGAGGCTCCCACAACCGAGGGAAGCCCCGGGGACCCGCTGCCAGCCCGGCCTGCGCTGCTCCCCGAGGGAGAGGCAGCGACGCGCCGGGCGGGGGTTTCACAGCGCCGACCTCGCTTCCCCAAAAGCGCCGAGCTGCCGGGGATCCCCAGCGAATCCCAGCTCCAGCGCGGGCCCTTGGCAGCCCGCGGGTGTCTGTCACACCCACGGTGCCTGCTCCGGTGCCGGCACCGCCAGACAACAGCAGCACCGGGAGCTGCCTGCGAGACGCGGCTGTCCACAGCTCCCACGCAGCCGCGGCTGCCGAGCCCGGAGCCGAGCGGCTCCGCCGGCACAGCTCGGAGCAGGCGGCGGAGGGATGGAGAGCACGATCCAGCGCTCCCTCCTCAGCTCTGAGCCCCGTGCCCCCCGCCGGTGCGGCTGCAGCGGGGCAGAGCTGCCCCACTCACCACGTCCTCCACGGCGCCGCGGTCCCGGCGGAGCTGCTCCTCAGCCAGCAGCGACAGCACCAGCCCCTGGATGCAGTGAACGTAGAGGCTCAGCCGGGCTGGCTCGCCCCCTCTGCCCGCCAGCCCGGCCCAGCTGCCCTCCCCGCTGCCAGGACACGGCCTGTCCCCGGCAGGGTCACTGGGCAGAGCCTCCCGAGCCCCTGGGACCGGCAGCTGCCTCCCGCTCCAGAGCTGTGCGTGTCCGGCAGGGCCCGGACAGTCCAAGCCCCAGACGAGGTCAGCAGCTGTGCTGTGGCCTCCTGCAGGCCCACGGTCCTGGCTCACAGTCCATGGCTTGTCCTGCTCACTGGATTTCCTTCTGCTCAGCTCCCCGGCAGGAGAGGGAACAGCCGGACTGTGGCTGAGCGAATGGGAATTTTGGGAAGCACGGTGACCGACGTCAGAGTCCACAGGGGATTCCCTCTTGTCCTGGCTCTCCTGCTCCCAGGAGTAAGGGTTGGGAAAGGAAAAGCCTTCCAGGTATGGACCTGTAGTCCAAGCGCATTGAGTCTGGAGTGAGGAAGGGCTTGGGAGCTGCTCTGTGTCTTTCTCTGAGGGGAAGGATGTTTTTCTGCTGAGCTCTGAGCTTTCACTGCCTGCTCCACTCAGGCTTGCAGCTGGAGAACTCCTTGCGCTGCCTCCCATTCCAGGGAAGTCCGTCAGAGGACTTGCAGGGCTGCCCAAATGCACAGCATCTCCCGGGGCAGCCGTGCCTGAAGCCTCCTTGTGGGACCCTTGCACAGAGATTCCACCCAGGGCTTGGTTTTCAGGAGCTCCTGTTGATTCTGGAACTGCCTGGGAGCAGAGAACAGTCTCCTCTCCTCTGGGGCCTGCTGGGGGCATGGGTGACCTGGTGGGAGATGAAAAATGGATTAAACACTGAGCAAGATCTGTGTGGAGTTATCCCATAGCTGATAAACCCACTGGCTCCTGGCACTGATCAATGGCTGATCCATCCCCTGCTACAAAAGGACCCGGGAAAAGGGTGGGCCGAGGTCTAACACAGGTGAAAAGCCTGGGAATCTTACCCTGCAGGTTCCTGGGAATGCCCCTCTCCCTTGTCCACAGTGCTGTGAGCTGAGGGACAACAGATCCCAGCTGGTCTGGGGAAGCAGCTCTGCTCCAGGCTGCTCACAGCAGGGATATGGACACGGGAATTCTGCCCGGCCTGAGGGGCCTGAGGCAGCTCCAAGAGGCAGTGACAGGGAAAACAGTGACAATGGCAACAGGGACACAGTGCCTCGTGTGAGCTCCTGCTGTGGCTCCTGCCTCTGGGCCAGGCTGGCTGCCTACCTGGCCATCCACTCCACGGGGAAGTCCCGGAGCACGGAGACCTCCTCTCCTGTGAGGAACACCGGGATGATGCGGACGCCCGGCGGCAGCAGAGACTCTGCGAGAGCAGGGGAGGGTTGAGGATTCAACAAACGTGTCCCAGCTTAAAAACAGAAACCAAACCTCACCGCCCAAAGGCTTCTACAGGAGCTGCAGGCCTGCCATGATCCTGCATCCCAAATGAGCTAGGCAGCCTTTTCCCACCCTGGGAGCATTTTCCCATCCTGCTCATACCCTTCACGCCTGACACAGTTAAATTTCCCCTCAGCGTCTCCATCCTGGCAGATCATCCCCACACTGATGCTGAGAGGGGATGGCTGGAGGTTTGGACTGCGAGCACCAGCCATCTGTTGTCAGGGCCTGGCAGTGGCCACGTGGCCACGTGGGGGACTGGAACTAAGGCCGGCATAGTTGGAGATCTGCAGAGCTGGAATAAAACCCAAAAGAGCAAACCCAGCAGAAGGAGCTGGTTCTGATCACACAGCACAGGCTGGCTGGTGGCAGCAACACCCTCTGGGAGGTTCTGGATACACTCCATCACCCAGCACAGCTTGGATGTGAATCCCAGAGAACCAGCTCGTGCTCCCATGCAGGGAAGGCAGCCTGTAGGATGCAGCTGGATGCTCACCAGGCTCCTGCGGCTCCTCAGCTCCGGGCTCGCTCTGCAACAAAAGCCAAGAATCAGCTCCGTGGATGGATCAGGACACCAGGACACCTCTGTCACACTCCCCAGCCCCCCAAGGCCACAGCAGACCTCACACCACCCCCCCAGCAAACACCGTGGCTGGTTTGTGGTGCTGGGAAGTGGTTTGGTCCTTAGGAAGCCCTCAAAGCCAAGGGGATCTTCCCAAGAACCAAAAACCACCTGAAAGTCAGGACAGAGCCCAGATTTATCACCATCACCTGCTCAGGGCACAGAAACTCCCTTCATTCAAGCAGAAGAACAGCAAAGGCTGCCTTCATATCTGCATATTGATGGGTTTTTTATTGAAGATCTTGATCACATAAGTAATAGTATTTGACAAGTTTTAAAGCAAATGAAAACTGCTATTTGTCCCTTTCAGACATTCATTTGGTGGATTTTCCACTTAGTACCTAAACTCATGTAAAAAGCCAATCAAAACATCACATAAATGAGAACTCATGAATTCAGTAAGCTAAAGACTGAAAAAAAAATGCAAATTCCTAGTGCAGAAGTCTTGGAACTTTTTTCAATCATAACTAATAAAAACCTTAAGCATCAGCATCAATATTTGTCCTTCCCAGTGGTGACACATGTCAGATGTCTGTGTGACAAGAGCTCCCACACCAAATCCTTACAGGAATCTGCTTGCAGGGCACGTGTTCAGTGCCATACCTGGCCTGGGGACTCGCTGCCCTGCAGGAGAACTTTGGCAGTGAGTGGAGGTGGCAGCTGGGTGCTCACAATCCTGAAAGGACAAAGCAAAGTCAGACACTCATGGAATGGTTTGGCTTGAGAAGGAACTTAAAAGCTCATCAGTTCAGAGAACTCTGATGACATTTGGCGACAAAATCTCTCTCCCAGACAGAGCAGAGACACGAGGTGACACACCCTGGTGCAGGACAAGGCTCCCAAGCCCCTCCTCAAGTCAAATGTCCAGCTCCCAGGTGCTGCAGTGACTCACTCCAGTGTCCTGCCTGCAGCTATGAGGTCACTCCCTGGCTGGTGCTCTCCTTGTGGTTTTTTCCAGTGTTCATAAAAGGTGTCACTGGAACAGTTCATGCCAAAGGAAAATGGCACTTGAGTGCTGCTGCCAAGGAATTCTCAGAATTCCCCACCTCCTGTCTTTCAAGGCCACCTTGGAGACTTTCCTTGAAGTCATTCAGTCATCTTTGATTGAAAGGAGCTGGAATTTCCCGTCCTGGCTCATCCCCTGTGCACTTCCTGTCAGTACAGACAGTGGTCCTGGCCAGCAGGTCAGACAAACCCATGGACACACGGACACACCTGTGCTGATTTGCAGAGGGAACACTGCTGGGAAACCACAACATCCACACGTCTCCCTTTTCCTTGGGACTTCCCCCTAAAAAGCCTCAGAAGTTTGGTCTTCACGTCCTGCTGAGTATAAAAACCAGCAGATTTCTACTCAAACCCAAGTCTTGAACTCCTTCATGCTGGTGAGCACAGATAACCTTGGAGAGACTGTTTCCAAGGGCCTGGAGTGACAGGACAGGGGACAATGGATTCAAACTGCCAGAGGGCAGGGGTAGGTGGGATATTAGGAAGGAATTGTTCCCTGTGAGGGTGAGGAGGCCCTGGCACAGGGTGCCCAGAGAAGCTGTGGCTGCCCCATCCCTGGAAGTGTCCAAGGACAGGCTGGACAGGGCTTGGAGCACCCTGGGCTGGTGGAAGGTGTCCCTGCCCATGGCAGGGGGTGGAACAGGATGGGATTTAAGATCCCTTCCAATCCAACCCATTCCATGATCCCATGACTCCACGAACCCCTCACACTTGATGACAGAGAGACAGACAGGGACTGCCTGGCCTGAAGCTCTGACATTCCTGCCAATAAACAAGAGCAGCCCTCGAGCCCTCACGCTGCTCCCTGGATGCACTCCAGGATCCCAGCCCTGGAAAGGGGTGGATTTAACCCTTCAGGGGACACCTGGTTACTTACAAGCCTTTGTAGAGGATGCAGCCTGCCAGGACATGGGGAGAGCGCTGGCACGTCTGCAGGATGAGAGCTGCCTTCAGCAAAAGCAGGGGATCCACCTGGGCAGGGAGAACCAGGGCAGTGAGGCCTCAGAGTCCTGGGAAACCTCAAAGCAGCAAATAAACAAACACAGAGGCACCGGGGCAGCTCTAGAGAGAGGAGCTGCAGAGGACAGGCCCTTACCTTGGTTTTGTCCAGATGCCAGAGAGAATTGAAAATCCTGTGCAGGTCGCTGGTGTTTTTTTGGATGTGTTCAATGTACCTGTCCCACTCCCTGCTCAGCTCCTCCTGGGAAAACGCCTGTGGGTGACAAAAACACTGCACAGCGTCCACGCACTGGGGATGGGACTTGCAATCCACATGGGACAGGGCCTGCCAGGATAAGGTGGGAGACAACACTGAGGGGAAACTGTTTAGAGTGAACACCTGGGAAAGGTTTAGCAGAGCCCCACAGGACCTTGAGGCAATGTGGGGGGATGACCTGCTCCCTTTTCCAGGTCCCACTTCTTGGATGTGCGACCCTTGCTGGCAGGAGGGCAACACGAGGGGTCACTGCAGAGCTGGGACACCACGGGAAGTGCTTAAATCTCCCCAAAAGTCACCGTGTCCCCAGGCTATTGTTACTGGGTCTCTTGTTACCGTGTCCCCAGTCCCTCATTATTGTGTCCCCACATCTCCAGTCCCTCGTTACCGCGTCCCCATGTCCCCAGTCCCTCGTTGCTGTGTCCCCATGTCCCCAGTCCCTCGTTACCATGTCCCCATGTCCCCAGTCCCTCATTACCGTGTCCCCAGGCNCCAGTCCCTCGTTGCCATGTCCCCCCCATGTCCCCAGTCCCTCGTTACCGTGTCCCCATGTCCCCAGCCCCTCGTTACCGTGTATGCACCACGCACAGGGCCCTGGTAGAAGGTGAAGAGGCCGATGAGCTGCTCCAGGAGCCGCCGGCAGCTCACGTCAGGCAGCTCCACGGCACAGCCCAGAACCTGCAGCAGACACAGCCAGGGATGGAGAATTCCCTGACAGAACTCAGGGTGCGGCAGGTGAGAACGACTCTCATCGCTCTCACACAAGGACAGGCAACTCTGTGCCGGCAAACACCCCCCGGAATGACAGTCACGGGAAAAGGAAATGCAAACAGACCCACGCAAGAGCCCTGGCACAGACAGGATAAATAAATATCAGAAATGCAGCGCTTCAGACACACTCCCTGCCCACGTTAGATGACCTAACTTGGTGCTTTAATAGCTAAGAACATTTTTCTGAAACTAAGTACTTGAAAAATACTCAAATTAACTCATTGTTTATATTATGATGATGCTCCATGTATGTTTTGAGTTGGTGAAACAGATGCAGCAGCGCCAGTTAAACGGGGCTGACTGGCTTCAGCCCAGCTCCCAGGGGCTGGTTTGGGGCACTTTTGTCACACGCTGCTCTTTATATACTAAATATCCGTGGACACTGACAAAGCTCTGGAATGCTGAGAGCTAGAAGGAAAGAACAATCAGACTATCAAACAGTGACTGTGACCTTATAAACTACAGCACATGGAACCCTGTGATGCCCCATCCCTGGAAGTGTCCAAGGCCAGGTTGGACGGGGCTTGGAGCAACCTGGGACAGTGGAAGGTGTCCCTGCCCATGGCAGGGGGTGGGACTGGGTGAGTTTTAAGGTCCCTTCCAACCCAAACCAGTCTGGGACTTTGGGATTCTGTTTCCAGTCAGGAAGATCTTAAGAAATCCCCTTGGGTGTGGGCACACAAATGAGATACATGAAGTTTTTCTGCAGGAAGCTGAAGCGACTGCCAGGCCACAGTGGGCTGCAGAAACCAGCATTTAACTTAGCTTGCAAGGAAATTTGTCCACTGCAAGGTCCCTCCCCAGCTCTCCCCGGGTGCAGCCCACATCCTGAGAAATAAACCCTCTTTGTCTGATCCAGTCCTTCAGCCCCTGGCTGTTTTCACTCCGTGACTGCTCCAGAGCTCCTGAACTCACCCACAGAAAGTCTCCATCCACCACCACAGCAAACTTGAGCTTCCTGAGGCGGACGACGCTGGGAGGGGCCCCAGAGATCTCGGTGAGGCAGCGAACAACCCCGGCCATCTGCCCACACAGCAGCTCTTGCTGCTCCGGGAGGGTCTGCCAGGGAGCCAGGGAGCAAAGGCTTTAACTTCCCATTAAAAGAATTCGGAACAAAACCTGACTGCTGTTTTCAGGTATCAATAAAAATTAATTATCAGTTCAGCTCAGTTTACAGCAAGGGTTGTCAGGCATTGGCACAGGCTGCCCAGGGCAGTGGTGGAGTCACCATTCCTGGAAGTGTTCAGAAAATGTGTAGATGTGGCACTTGGGGACAGGGTTTAGTGGTGAACAGAGTGCTGGGCTCATGGCTGGACTTGATTTTAAATGTCTGTTCCAACCTTAACAACTCTGGGATTCTGTAAATCAAACGCAGTAGAACAGGCAAATTTCTGGGAGAAAAAGAATTGGATTGCTTTTTCCAGGCAGCACAAGGACCTGGGGCTTCTGGAGAGGAACTTTCATCCCTCGTGTGTGTTTATTCACATCACCAGAACAGTCCTGGACTGTGCAGGTCCATTCCTCAGGGAGGGAGCAGTGTAACCCCACTGCTGTGCCCGCAGCCTGATGGAGCCCAGCCCTGCTCCACCTGCAGCCAATGGATAACTGGGATTTCTTAAAACTTTTGTCACTACTAAGTAAGGATTAATCCAAATCACCCGGAAGCCTGACCTGCCCAGATCCAGAACCACAACACCTTTTACAGGTACTGAAATAAAGCAGGCATTACCTGGGAAGGGTAAAAATAACAGATCCCAGCACTCGTAGGATCCCCTTCCTCCTTCACCTTTGAGCCATCATAAAGGAAGAAGTAATTCCACCTAAAAAACATCAGCAGAAATGACTGTGTATTTGAAAACTGTTACCCTTCTCCCTCTCCTTTCTATTGCTTCAGGAAGAGCAGCAAAAGGTTATTGCAAATGGAGAGACATTGTTCTTGCACAATCCCACCGAGTTTACACCCAAAAGCAGCACCAAAAAGGTCTCCCACGACTAAATTTGACCACTTTTGTGAGTTTAAAATAGGTGCTGTAACTCCACCTCTCAGACACGTGAAAAGAGATGTGGACTTGTGCGATGTTGTACCCTCAGCACACGGAATAAATATCGAGAAGCATTATCCATGTGCATCCCAAACAGCTCCCGGGTGCTGCCTGCACCCAAGAGCCCCGGAGGAGCAGGAGACAGAGGGGTCCCTCTGAAGACGGGACATCATTCTGCTCATCATTTCTCGGATGCACGTATTCAGTAACACTTTTCGTCCTGCCCGGTCGGTCAGCACCTCGCCACAAGCTCGGACCGAGCTTCGTGCGGGAGTTCCGCCGCAGGAACAGCCCAGGTCTGGAGCAAAGGCAGGGGGTGGCTCCAGGGTGGCACCGAGGAACCCGCGCTGCTGCGGGGCCAGGAGCGGGAGGCTGGATCCGCGCCCGGACCGCCCCTCCACGGCCCGGGAATGACCCGCGCACAGCGACCGAGCTGCTCAGCCCCGGGGGCTTCCAGACCTGACCCCCGGCCGGGGACAGCAACCAGCAAAGGGCCGAAGGTGCTTCCCGGGGCACCGGCACGCGTGGGTGGCCGGCGGCGAGCGGGGGAAGGGGCTCGGGGCGGGGAAGGGGCTCACCATGGCGCGGGCCCGGGCGCGGCGGGGCGGGACATGGCTGCGGGAGGCTCCGGCCGGTCCGGGGATGCTGCGGGCGGTTCCGGGATGCTCCTCAGGGATCCTCCCGCTCGCTCCCGCCGCCGGTTCCGGGCGCGCCCCCGGTCCCGTGACCGCGCACGTGACCGCGCGCATGGCGGCGGCGGCGGGAGGGTGGC
>VYXC01001933.1:2701065-2711107 GCA_013397175.1 Platysteira castanea | reverse complement strand
CCAGCTCGCCTTCCTGCTGCTGCTGCTGGACGAGCTGCGGGTGAGCACCGGGGCCGGGGGCAGCGCCGGGGTCGGTACCGGGCCGGTCCCCGCTCACGCCGCCCTGTCCCCGCAGGTGCCGCCCGCCCGATGCGCCCTGTTCGACCCGGCCTTCTCGGCGCGGGAGGCGGCGGCGCTGCGAGCGCTGGGGCTGTGCCTGCTGCCGGAGAATGAGGTGAGGAGACCCCCGGGTCAGACCGCCCGGGGGCCCGCGGCCGGGGCTCGGCCGTGACGGGCTCGGCGGTTCCCGGGCAGGAGGGGAAACGCGGCGTTGAGGGCGCGGCCACGCTGTTCTACATGGTGCACTGCGGGAAGGCTCTGTACAACAACCTGCTGTGGAGCAACTGGAGCCCCGCGGCGCTGTCCAAACTGGTCATCATCGGGAACAGCTTCCGAGGGATCGAGGAGAGGTCTGGGCACACGCTGGGCAGGCTCTGGTGCCTCCAACTCTGCTTTCCTCTTCTCCCTCCCACTACTTTATTTTTATTGCTTCTGGCAACTTTTTCCATTTTGCTCATTTTCATTGCCATGAAGTTTGCAGTTGTGAACCCTCTCCCCCCTTCTCTGTCCCACCCCCGTGCAGGAATCCAGTCCAAAGGCACGTTGTGTCTAACATGGGCACCTTCTGTTATTGCAGATTGCTGTCCAGGATCTTGGAGAGAGATTATTCTTACATAGCAAAGGTATGAGGCAACAGTTTAACATTATTGTTTCATGTTGACAACACACCTTTTAATGAGAAAGGAAATGAATTGCCATTGGAAAGAAGAGGGGGGTTTGTTTTTTATAACTTTTTTCCTAGACACTATAATATAAAAGCTAATCACTTAGGATTGTTGAACATCTGCAGAACACCCTGCACGCAGGGGCTGAGGGTAATGTAACACCATCCTCATCCCCACGGGCTCAGCTTTGCAGGAAGGGGCTTCTGCGTCATCTGTAACTTCTTCCCCCAATGCCCTTTAGGTCTTGAAAGGGGTGGAGGAAGTGGCACTCCCCAGTCACCCCCGCTACCTGGACACCTTCAATGACACCTCCGTGCACTGGTTTCCCTTGGACAAACTGCACGAGCTCTCCCCTGAGGTCTGGGACTGCGTGGAGGAGCCGATGTACCAAGACTGTGAGGACCTGGAGATCATCAGGAAGGGGGAGGGAGCTACTGCTGAATCCTGACCAACCCTGTGGTGGTGCGGCTGGGACCCACATCTCTTCCCATGGAAGCTTCTGTGCAGCTGAGATGGAGCTCAAGCAGCCACAGTGGCATCAGGCTCTGCCAACAGTGGCAGCACCTGAATGCTGAGGTGATGTGACATTTTTGTATCTTATTTAATAAAAAGTAAAGCTGAGCTTTGATTTACTCTCACTGAACTACAGCAAACTAATTCCACAGAAACCTGCCTTGAGAAGCATCCATACCGCAGTGATTGCTCTTGTGATTCCCTCCCTTTCCATAACAATTCAAGGCCTTTGCATGTACTACACACATTTCAAAGCATCAGAAGGGGAATTACCTGAGGGGTTTGTCATGGGAAGTGTTGGGGTCTAGTTCTCAGTGCAGGCTTGGGGAAAGCTCCCAGCTCTTGATGAGTCCTGAGGTCAGCTCTCTCCAGGTCAGCTCCCTCCAGGAAAAAAGCCTTAGGGTTCATTCCCTCACCTCTGTGCTCTTAACCACTGCAGTCCCACAGCAGAGAGAGCTGGGACAGGGCCTGACTGTGTGCAGCAAAGAGGAGCCCACTGTGTGAGGGATGTTGTGGGCACGGTAACTCACTGCCAGCACAGCACACAGGCAGCAGAAGCTGTGACACCTGTGTGACATCTGTCACTGGAGACCTGGGGACTCAACTAGGCCAGCCCTCGCTCAGCTGTAGGAGCAGAGAATGCTATCCCTCCTAACCTGCTGATAAACCTCTGTCCCAGGTGGCAATTACAAGTGTCAGCACTGCTTGTTCTCCCTTAGCCCAGGTTCCCAGGTCGGGAAGTCTGGCCCTCCATCCTCTTGCCACTGCCTGAACCCCTCTTCCAATAAAACCATCCTGGCATCCAGTTCCAGCGTCACTATTTACAAACCTGGAACTTGTTTATTCTAAGGGTTACCCAGGGGCTGTTCCTGGGTGGTGTCTCAGTCCCCAGTGGGGCCTCACTTGGCCATGTCGATGAGGCTCTGCAGCGAGGTGGGCACCCAGGTGGTCTCCCCTTGCACAGAGGCCTCACTTGGCCATGTCGATGAGGCTCTGCAGCGAGGTGGGCACCCAGGTCTTCTCCCCTTGCACAAACACCACGCCCCTGTCGATGTAGATGACGATCCTGCCGAAGGTGTAGAGGTGCTTCCCCTCGTGCCGCTTCCCGATGATGGGCATGAAGACGATGTTGTGCTCCTCGGCCTTGGTCTGGATGAGGTCCTTGAAGTTCATGGGCACGGAGCCGGCGGCGGCGCCGATGCCGCGCTGGGCCATGTTCTCGGCCTCGCGCCGCTCCTGCATGGCCTCGTACTGGAAGTCCTTGCGCCGCTCCGTGTGCGTCAGGTAGGCGATGTTCTCCCGGGCGCCCGGCTGCATGTACCCGCCTGCGGGAGAGAACGGGGAGAGCGCGGTCCGGAGCCGTTCCCAGCGGGAAGCGGCTCCATCCAGGACACAAAAATCAATCAAGACATTTGGAGTGTGGTGTTCGAGTTTGGGCTCAAGGAAGGGAATTCTCAGTTTTGGGAAGAGGGCGAATTCCAGGTGCTGCTCCCTCAGGCATGCCCTTCTCTTTTATACAGTGTAATTCCCAGTGAATTCCCAACAATCACTTTTAGGTTGTAGGGAGAGTCATGTGGAAGGGAAGGGCACTGCTGTAAAGCTAAGGAAAACAACCAGAATCTCTCCATAAAGGAAAAACCCCAGTAAATGGCAGCTTTAGAAGTCAAGCCCTAAAGGATGGTGTTTGACTGACAGGGCAAGGCTGGAAGAGGATCAGTTGTTCAATGGCCCAGGAAGCAACCAAAAATCTGTTTCTGCTTCAGTGCAGGCCAGAACTGTTGAGCAGCACATCAGAGGTCTTATTTAAGGACACAGCAAGGCAGAGCACACTGCCTTTCACTGCTCATGGGAGCTGCTGCCATGCTGCCAGCAGGGCCATGCCCCAGTCAGCCTCCCAGGAGCCACCTACCCACGCTGGAGGACACGGCCCGGTTCATGATGTCAAGAGCTTCATTGAACTTGTCTTTGATGGAGGGATGTGCCAGCACCTGGTCTGAGAACATGGACTTCCAGCCCAGGTACCACTTGGTGATCTCTTCGTAGTTGGGGCTGTTACTGAGCCAGGAGCAGAGCACCTGCAGAGCAAGGGCACAGGTCAAAGGCAGCACAGGGACGTTTGTGCAGGAGAGGCCTCACTGCCACATAATCCCAGAGAGATTTAAGGTGGAAAAGCCCTCCAAGAGCATCGAGTCCAACCTGTGACCACTAACCTGTGACCATCCTAATCACCCAGCCCAGACCACTAAGTGCCACATCCAGTCGTTCCTTGGACACCTCCAGGGATGAGGACTCCACCATCTCCCTGGGCAGCCCTTTCCAGTGCCTGACCACCCTTTCCATGAGGAAATTCCTCCTGATGTCCAACTTGAACCTGCCCTGGCACACCTTACCATTTGGTTTATTACTGAGCTGTCAGTATAAGGAGGAACTGCTCCAGTGACTACAGAGCTGTGAGTGGGAACCAGCCCAGTTCAGCACCAGGGCAGCAATTCCTGGACAGGAATCATGGAAACACTCCCCAGTCAATCACGACTCTTTCCTCAGCGTCTCACCTGCAGCCACTTTGGGAAGAAGTGTTTCTCCAGCAGCCCAACAAGGCTGGAGACAGAAATCATCCCCTCCCAGTCGATCACCCAGTAAAAGGCATCCATGTGCTGCTGATGAGGGTTGATGATGAGCTCATTCAGACACATTCCTGGGAAAGGGGAGGAGAGTTAGAAAAGAGCCTGACTCAGTTTTATCAGTGCCCTGACCTCTTTCACTACCAATACACAGAACTCGAGCAGCACCTTTTTGTTATCCTAAGGAACAGTGGGGATCTTTGCCTGATCCTGCCACAAAATGGTGCATTTCCACAGTTACTACAATTTGCTGTCAGAACTGAGAAACTAAAAACACTTGACTATTTTTTAACCTCTGAGCCAGTTTGCATTACAAAACTCACGGTGAAATAACAGAACAGACCAAGGAATTCAGGAGTAACAGAGACATCTTACAGCCTCATCCTACCTTACAGCTCTCAGATACTCCTGCCAGCTGGAGATGGATGATTTATAAAGAAGAAAACCTAGAGAATAACCAGACTAATTCCCCATATTTCTGTAATCTTTCTGCCTCTGCACAGGACTGGTAGCAGAAAAGCAGAGGCAAGCTTGGTCTAACCTCACTAACAACATTCTCCGAGGGAACACTGGCACCCACATTAACAAGGATCTTGCCTTCGTGCCAGTGGGAAGGTGCCAGCAGCAGATTCCCAAAACCCAGCACAGTCTGGTTGTCTCACCGAGTTTAGGCACGATGTTCTTGACCATGAAAGCCTCCCACGAGCCAGGAGTGAACACATCCTTCCAGGGCTGAAGGATGAGCTTGGCAGAGGAGTCGCTGGGGTGCCACTTCTGCAGGGCGTTGGCCAGCTTGTTGCGGATGGGCGAGTACAGCGGCTCCAGCCGCGCCTGCATCAGCGGCAGCCAGGGGTGGATCCACGAGTGGATCGGCACCGTGTCCGTCAGCGGATTCCAGCTCTCCACCTTGGGGCACGACAGAAAAGATTAATTAAGTCCAGCCACCAGCAGCATTTTGTCCAGAAGCACAAAGAGCTGTGATGCAGCCCTTGACTCCTGAATCCAACAGCGGAGGCCGCACACCAGTGTTCGGGAGTTCCAGCTGGAATTCAAACACTGGTTCAGAGCACGGCTTTGCTCTACCCAGCCCTCTCCTCTCACCTCCTTCTGCAGCTTGGGGAAGATGAGCTGATCCAGAATGTTGTCCAGTATCCACACAGGGACAACGTTCACCCAGCTATCCAAGAAATCCACCATGGATCCACAGTTCCTTGGCTGCCACCGTGCCACGATGTTTCTGACATACGGCATCCAGATCTCCCACATCAGTCTGGGAAGGAACCCCAAATAAATCAAAGTGAAGCACAAAGCTACAGCCTGGGCCTAAATAAACCAAATGAGACCTGTTAAAGCTGCTTCTTTTCTGTAGCTGCAAACTGGATTTTAACAGGCCCAGCAAGGGAATCCTTGGGAAAAGCTCCCTTGTGTCTGCTCTTTTCCATCTCCGAGGAAAGAGCACAGGAAGATGCCGCATGAAGTACAAATCATTTGTTCTTTACCTGTGAAAAGCATCTGTTGACAGGTCCTGCCCACTGTGGGATAACAGCTGATCGTTTTCCAGAAGGCTCTTCCACTTGGCTATGATCTCCGTGCCATATGTACAGTCCTGGGAATGATAAAGGCACAAATGGTCCTTATCCTTCGCCATTAATTCCAGCTGGGATCTGCACAGAGCAGGCTGATGGTGTGCTGAGCACAGCCAGCCTTCTCACCTCATCTCAGGGCAAGCCAGGAGCTTGCAGTCTGAATTCCAGAATCCCACACTCACTGAGCTTTGGAAAGACCTCCCAGACCACTGTGACCCCTCCCCACCTTGTCACCAGCCCAGAGCACTGAGTGCCACCTCCAGTCATTTCTTAAATGACTTTTAATAAAGTCCTGCCAGAGGAAAATCCCACCTTACAGAATTAATGCACCTCCAGGGAGAGAAGAAGACAGCCTGAACTTTTCCAGGTGTACAGAGAGAATCCAGACTTTTACCTATCCCAGCCTAAATGGCACTGAGAACAGATTGTGCATCTTTGATACCTGACAGACAAACCTCTCCTGTTTTTGCCAAAAAACAACAGCTAGAAACTTGTTTTTCACCAAGTTTTTCTTCCCAACACTTATAAAATGGATTGATTTTAACCTTACAAACTCCTAAACTTTTACCCAGCAAATGTCTGAGAACAGGGACAGTACAGGGTTTCATTTTGTCTCTCTTCTTTTTCTCCCAACTGATCAGGAACTTAGAATCCCAGAATCCCAGACTGGTTTGGATTGGAAGAGACCTTAAAGCTCATCTTATTCCACCCCCTGCCATGGGCAAGGACACCTCTCACTAGACCAGGACACTTGGGACAAGGTAACAAAGATTACTGGAGCCATCAAGTGAGAACTGCAGGTAACTCAAACCAACACATACCTTGAGGGGATCCCAGTTCTTGAAGTATTCCTTCATGAGAGGATAGACTATGGCCACTGCCAGGTCCACCCTATCTGACATCCTGTACTCCTCGTAGTACTTGTCCTGCAGGGTTTCAAAGATCTTTGCACACTCATCCAGGGTCAGAGGGTTCTCACAGCCAGGCTGCATCCGCCTCTCGCACTCCTCCACCATGTCCAGCACCTTGCTGAGGTTGCTGATGGCCTTCTCCTCGTGGGACAGCACCTCAGCCATCTTCTGGATCTCGTGGCTCAGGTTGACCACCATGTCCCTCTCGTACTGCAGCTGCCGGTCGCTCTGGATGATCTCCTGCTCCGTGATGTCGATGAGCAGCTGCAGGTTGTGCTCCAGCTCGGGCAGAGCAAAGCCCTGGGGCTTGGAGTCCTTGCCCAGGGGCTGCTGGGGGCTGTCGTCCGGGATGTTGTGCTTGTGGCTGATCTGGCTGTAGCTGTAATAAACCTTCTGCTCCCGGCCCGTCATGTCGATCACCTGCCAGCACACAGAACAAACTCTCTTACAAAAAACTCTCTTTCACCTTCAAAAAGGGAGAAAATCCCTGACTCCAAATTGAAATCCGGAGATTTCCAAGGACCCTAATTACTCCAGGAGGCTGCTAATGTACACGGTATTTGAACGAGGGGATTGCCTCCACAATGGCTTTCTCCAGACACAAGGGGTTAGAATGAGTAAGGGACAATTTGGAACCAGGGCTGGAAGAATCTCCTCGTCCCATCCCAGTTTCACTGAATGATTCTACAAGCAGTGATCTTGCCATTAGTTAAACTATTAATTATTGCACTTAGGAACTTTTCTAATGTTATAAAGACACTTTAATTTCAGATTAATAATTTTACTAAGTGCACACCAGACAAATCCCTTACTGTCCCATTGAGGAAGAAGATGGTTCAAACAATCCCAAAAAGCACAACTGTGCTTTCAGAAGTGGGTGAGTGTTGATTAGGACAAATGTGAAACAATTAAACCTAAACTGCAACGAACCCCCTACACAGGCTCACATTTAATCTAATTTGTCACCATATCCAGGCGACACAGGGCTATTACATGGCTCAGGGATGAGTTCCCTGAGGCTGCACTGGCAGCTCCTAGGACTGGCTTTACTGAGGTTTACCGGTGGCTGGTGACACCAAAGGGCCCAGACTGTTCCTCAGGGGTCACCTCTTGGCTTATCAACCTCACCTTGACCTGGGACAGCTCCTTCTGAGGGGCTGTCAGCTGCTTGTTGATCCTTCCCTTGGCTTTCAGCTCTTCCACTGTCTTATAGCTGTACTTGGGCTTTTTCTTGCCTCCGTTCGGGTCCTTCCGCCACTGGCTGAGCTCCTTCTGAAATTCCTGGGCAAAAACAGCAGAGTTGTGGTGGCTGCTCTTTGTCACACCCCGAATCTGCCTCTTTTTACAGGAAAATAACCATCAGATTAACGAGGAATTTGTACAGGATCTAATTGGGAAGTGGTACAGCTCATGCCAAACCAGCTCGGATGCTGTGGGCCAGTCACCCACTCTATGGATTAAGTGAACAGGATGTTCCTGGTCTTTTTTTTATTTAAACAAAAAACAAAGACTATTTACGTGGGGGACTCTTCAAAGGAGGGATTCTAGCAAAGCTCCTGAAATAGAGTGAGCCAGAAACAACACAGAACATTACAGTGACAAGAAAGATCTGCCTAAATGAAATCAATATGCTCTGTGGTTTTGGCTTCTTATTGAAAAGGAGCCCCAACAGTTTTCTCTGGCACAGAAATTAAGAGAACTGAATTTTGTACACACAGCACAGCAGGGAAACAGCAAGAACCACACAAATACCTCCTCAGCTTCCTCTTCTGAGTCCACCACAGGGAAGTCCTGCAAGGACTGCGGGGTCCTCTCGGAGCCATAAGCACCCACAGCACCTTTGCCTTTCCTCTGCTTGGCCTCGATGGGATTGATGATACCTGGCAGGATGGGAATGGGGTCAGGAGGAGCAGCTGGTGTGCTGAGAGAGAGCAGAACAGCCAGGCCTTCCCTACAAGCTACCAGATCAGCCCCAACACCCTCCCTGGCACTGCCTCCAGCACGGTGGTACTTCCAGCATCACCAATTCCCTATAAAATCACTTCATGCCAGCACACACCAAACTGCCAAAGCACAGCATTACTCCCAACCACATTTCACTGCCTTTTTTATTCTGCCACGTAAAACAGCATCTCCTGTTCTCTGGGATGACCACCTTGGGAATTTACTGCCTTTTTTCTTGCTCTTTTTCTCTTGCAAAATACCCAGAGGAGCAAACAACCACAGGCCAGTTTCAGCACCCCTGACTCTCACCACAGGACCCGGATCACTGGCAAGAAAACAAGAAGGAAATTCTTCAAGGGATCCAATCTCTCCTCCCAATCCCCAGTTAACAATAAACCACCAAACACACTGACAGTACCTTGAGCATTCTTCCCAAGACCCCTTCCAGGGACATATCCCATCTTCTGCAGAAGCTTCTGCCCAATTCCTTTAGTGTGTCTCTCCCAGCTGCCGAAATCCACAAAGGACTTGGAGCCCCCCACAAAGCCTTTCTGGCTGGGCTTGAAATTTCCACCCTGTCAAAACAAAACACACAAAACTCGCAGCCCTGAGGCTTCAAACAACCAAAGTGTGCAAAATCCCCCTCAGAAGGTTCTTCCCAGAAGTGATTCTGCTGTCCCCACACTGCCCAGCTCACTGGAACCTCGCTTGTGCGCCCATGAAGCACCCAAGGGGTTTCCTGAAATTCCTCAAATGGGAAAGGAAAGTCCTGAAAACCTCAGGCTGACAACCTGACAGCTCTCAGTTCTCCACCACCAGATTTAGCTGAAGCTGATTCCTGATTCTGGTTTTAACTGAAAATAAGGGTTTCATTTTTAATCTATAACATGCCTGGATTTGTCCGTTCTGTGAAAGTAGAAAAGTAAAGGCAGGAAACCACAGGAATTCTCTTCATTAATCCTCCACTGACCAAAGGGAATATTGAGAAAAAGGAAAGGACTGATTCCCAAGGACACACAATCATTATATCAATGTACAGTTTTATCAATTATTTTTATTGATTTTTATTTTATCAGTGTATTTGTATCAATTTGATACAAAATCCAGAGCAAACACTTCCCTTAATGACACATTTGGGCCTCTGGTTTAATTATTTCTCCCTTTTTTTTGTGCTCTATTACACTTTCACTGCCTTCAACCACAGCCTGAGTTTTACAAATACAAAGCAGAGAACAGTAAGTTCCCTGGAGAACTCACTGTTTTTAACTTCTTGGGCACAAACTCCTTGGGAATCTCCTCCTGCTTCACAGGCTTCTCATTGTCACCTGAGTCCTCATCCGAGAGCTCCTCGGCTGCTGCCTTCCTCATCCCAGCACTGATGAAGCTCACAGGGGCCGAGTAATCCCTGGAGCTGCAAAACGAGAGGGAATTCTGCTCCAGGGCACATTCCTGCAGAAGCCTGGGGGTTTCTGTGCCTTACACCCCCTAAAAAAGGGATATTAAAGGCCGTCGAGCTGTTTAACGCTGCTTTTGCCAAGCAATCCCCATCCTTCCCCCCGCGCTACAGGTGAGGGTGACCCGAGGGCAGTCCCGGCCCGGGATGGGGTGTTCGGGTGGGTGTCCACAGCCGGGAGAGGTCCAGGGAACGGGAAGCTGCAGGGAACGGGGGGAGAAGCTGCAGGGAACTGGGGGGAGAAGCTGCA
>VYXC01001933.1:2684557-2700735 GCA_013397175.1 Platysteira castanea | reverse complement strand
AGCTCCCGACCCGGGCACTGCCGCGACCCCCGGCCCGCGCACGGACCCCAGACCCGGCCCCGGCCGCCCAGCCACACCGGATGCGCCCCATCCACTTCCGGTTCGCTTCCGGTAGCGAACAAGCCCCACCCGCAAACCATAGAGTCGCCACGAGCGGCGCGGCCGCGCCGGCAGCGCCGCCCTGTGGCCCGGCGGGGTAGAGGGGGCGGAGCCCGCGCTNAGGAGCAGGGAACAGCAGGGATGGGAATGCTGTTCACGACCCCGGGAACGGAGAACAGATCACGAGACACAAACGCAATGTAAGGAGTCCTCCAGCCACGGCACAGGGAATCTCCTCCCGCCGCCCTCCCCGAGTCTGGGTTTCCACAGCTGCATTCCCCACGGAGCGCTGGGAGAGGCCGGCGACGTTCCCGCCGTGGAGCACGTTTGGCCTTTGCAAATAAATGCAAATACATTCCTGGAGCGCAGTCATTTGGCAACAGTAGGAGCAAGCAATATGCTTGGAGAACCGATTTCCACGGGCCCACTGCACACTCTTCCTTCTCGGGCAACAACAGGCCATTGGCAGCGTTCTGGAAGAGACAAACACAGAGCCTCAGGGGCAGGATCCCCTCGGGAACAGCATGCCCTCGGGGGCTGGATCCCCTCAGGGGCAGTATCCCCTCAGGGGCAGGTTTCCCTAAGGGGCAGGATCCCCTCAGGAGCAGGATCCCCTGAGGGGCAGGATCCTCTCAGGGACAGGTTTCCCTCAGGGGCAGGATCCCCTTGGGGGCAGGTTTCCCTAAGGGGCAGGATTCCCTCAGGAGAAGGTTTCCCTCAGGAGCAGGATCCACTCAGGGACAGGATCCTCTCAGGAGCAGGATCCCCTTGGGAGCAGGATCCCCTCAGGAAAAGGATCCCTTTGGGAGCAGGATCCCCTCAGGAACAGAATCCCCTCAGGAACAGGATCTCCTCAGGGACAGGATCTCCTCAGGGACAGGATCCCTTCAGGGAGAGGATCCTCTTAGGAACAGGATCCCTTTGGAAGCAGGATCCCCTCAGGAGCAGGATTCCCTCAGGAGCAGGATCCCCTCATGAGCAGGATCCCTTTGGAAGCAGTATCCCCTCAGGAGCAGGATTCCCTCAGGAGCAGGATCCCCTCATGAGCAGGATCCCTTTGGAAGCAGGATCCCCTCATGAGCAGGATCCCTTTGGAAGCAGGATCCCCTCATGAGCAGGATCCCTTTGGAAGCAGGATCCCCTCATGAGCAGGATCCCTTTGGAAGCAGGATTCCCTCAGGAGCAGGATCCCCTCATGAGCAGGATCCCCTCAGACCAACACAGCAAAACCCAACTGAGGGTTTAGAGCCACTGCGACACAAAATATGGCCAGAAAGGAACCAATTCCCAGCCCACGACAGTGGACACACAATTCCTGATCTTCCCTCAGTGCTTCTGATCTTTTTCTAGCCCAGCCATCTGCTTGTACACAGAAACTTGCTCTTAAAGGATCGGTTTTAGTACCAAGAATGACATTTTATGCTTTAGCATGGAGGAGGAACATCCAACACATCAACAGTTGTCTCTGGAGGAGAAGCTCAAGGCAGCAGCTTTGTCTTCTGTCATGTTTTCCTTTGTTTTCTATCCCCTTCCTCTGGTCCATGGCACGTCCTTGGAGGCAGCTGGGGAGCAGCTCAGCTCATCCCCACATTCCATGTGTCTGTGCTGCCCGCGGGGACCGGCTGCAACAACCCTCCCGAGCGGCTGAGTTACATTTTGCAGCTTTAATCCCGTTCCCAGAGCTCAGGAAAAGAATTCCTGACAAATGGTCCCACACAGCAGCATTGTTGGGAAGATCTGAGGGACTGTGAAGGATCCCTGGCACCAGGAGTGTGCCTGGAACCCCAGCTGATCCACAGAAATCACACAAACCAAGTGCCAGTGCTGGAGCAACGCGGGCCGATTCGCCCAAATCCCAAAATTAAGTAAACAGGGTCTTACCTGGAAATCATTAATTTTCTTAGTGAGATGATGACGTGTTCTGAGTCACCTGGAAGAGCCCCAAAAGAGAAGGGTCAGCTCTGAGCCAGCATTGCCCAGGGAAGGGAGCAGGGACCAGGCACCCCCGTGTAACCCAAACCCCCACACCCTCAGGCTCTTACCTGCAGGTGACCTTTGAGATTGGCCGGTGTTTTATAATCCCCCTTTAAAACCTGTGGGAAAGAGAACCTGGAGTGACCCCCTGGGGCAGTGGCTCAGGAGTGGGGCTGGAATGACCTCCGGGGTCACTGCTGTCAGCCATTCCCAGCCCTCCCAGGAGAACGGCTGCACCTCGAGTGCTCTGTCCTGCTCTGCACCCCTCTCTCCAGGACAGACCTGGAGGGGTTGGAGTGTGTCCAGAGCNAGGTTTGGAGTCTCCATCCCTGGAGGTGTCCAAGGAACGCCTGGATGTGGCACTCAGTGCTCTGGGCTGGGTGACAAGGTGGGGATGGGTCACAGGTTGGATGGTTCTGGGAGGGCTCTCCCAACCTTAACGACGCTGGAATTCCGTGATTCTGTTCTCCCCGTGTGAGTCTGTTTCCCCCCGGCTCTTTCCCAATCTCCTTCAGGAGCCTCCCCTGCCCCGTGAGCCCCTGGGCTGTCCCCAGCACGGCAGTGCCACTCACTCTGTGCGTGTTGTTGACAACCAGGGGGTCGGGGTGGCCGTAGTTGGGGGGGTTGGCGTAGGGGTCGTAGCCGAGCCTGGCGAGCATGGGGGCGATGTGGGCCATGTCCTGCAGCACATCCCCCGGGATGTGCCCGATCCACTTGGATAACGCCTCCATGTTCACCGGCTTGATCACCTGGTCTGTTGACCGCTCTATCCTGGGGAAAATAAAGGGAAAAGCAAAAGACACAGTGGTTGGATTTCATGCACATGCTGGGCTCACACAGAACTCGCTGCCACCTCCACAGAGAACCACAGGATGGGACCTTAAACCCCATCCCGTTCCACCTCCTGCTATGGGCAGGGACAGCTTCCACTATCCCAGGTGGCTCCAAGTCCTGTCCAACCTGGCCTTGGACACTTTCAGGGATGGGGCAGCCACAGCTTCTCTGGGCACCCTGTGCCAGGGCCTCAGCACCCTCACAAGGAAGAATTTCTTCTGTGTATCTCACCTAAATTTTCTCCCCTTAAGTTTGAACCCTTTCCCCCTTGTCCTGGCACTCCAGTTCCTGATGAAAAGTCCCTCTCTGGCTTGATGAGCAAACGCTCATCACCTGCCAGGGCCAGCTGGGGCAGAGCCAGGGTGGGGCACAGCGGGGCAGCCCTGTCCCCTCACAGCCCTGCTCTGGGGAAGCTGACCCTGGCAGGGGGTTCCACGGCCCCGGAGGCTGGGTCCTGCTGTTTAGAATCATGGAATCATTAAGGTTGGAAAAGCCTACGAAGAACAATGAGTTCAGCCATTCCCCCAGCGTTACTAAGGCCACCACTGCCCCATGTCCCCAAGTGCCACATCCACACAGCTTTTAAATCCCTGCAGGGATCGTGACTCTATCACTGTACTGCTCCAGTGCTCCACTACCCTTGCAGGGAAGGAATTTTCTCTATTATCCAACCTAAACCTCCTCTGGCACAACTTGAGGCTGTTTCCTCTTTCCCCACAGGAAAGGAATCCATCCTGCACTGGGATAAGAGTTTCTACCAGGGCACCTCTGCTTATTACAGGGAAACAATGTAAGATGTGTGGGCTGCAGCACAGATACACCCCGTGACCCCTCTGAATATTCAAAACCTGATCTAAGCAACCTGGACCCATTCACTCAGAGTAAACAGGGAAGCAGAGCCAGCTGCATTCCCAGGGCACCCGGGAAAACCGGAGCAGCTGCACATCCTCCCCGTGGCTCCCGTGCCCTCACCACCGGGCCACCAGCAACTGATATGGAGACTTGGATAATTCCCTTACACGGCTGATTAAATTTTGCTAAGCCTGACTTAAGCCTCCATTTGGAAAAGAAAAAGCATTGAAAGAGGAAAACAAAGTGGGAGAAGGTAAACACCCCCCGCAGACGGAGAGGCCAGGAGGGAGTGCTGGGTGTGCCTCCACCGAGCAGGTATTGCTTTGATTCTGCAACACCAGCCCCGGCCCTGGCAAGAATTGCTGCTCATCATCAGCAGCAGCACAACTAATCACACCAAGGAGGCATCTGAGGACGGGTGGAGAAAGAGGCATTAAAGAGCTCACGTTTCAGAGCAAGCATTTCTTTGCAAATTAGAGACCGAAATAATTTCTGCAGTGTCAAGAGAGATTAAACAGTCACTTGCTCCTGAAATCCTTGCTTGACAAGCTGTTCTGTGGTGTACAACAGACTGGGAGCATTAAAGCCATCTCTTACTCAGGAACACAAGCCCCACTGCAGCACAATGTGCTGTCCCTCCTCCCCCAAAATCACCCACAAACACCAGCTCCAACGCGGCTCTGCCCCCAATTTTAGCCTCGACTGCTTTGTGCAACGAAAACACTCCTCGAAAAGCTGAGGAAGGAGCCAAGACTCACTTGGAAAGGGACACCCCGCCGGGCTTCCCGATGAGCTCCTCATGGTGCAGCACCGTGTCGCTCCAGGAGATGTCCAGGAACCTCATGATGTTGTGCATGGACTGCTCGGGGTGCAGCACCAGCTGCTCGTAGTAGACGGGCAGGCAGCGGGCGCGGCCGATCTCCAGGCACTGGGAATACATCACCTCGATGGCCTTGTTCCACTTGGTCAGGCAGTCCCGGTAGCTGCTCAGGTCGAAGCCGGCGATCGTCACCTTCCGCGTGATCATGGAGTGCACGGAGGCGCGCCCGTCCCGCACCATCAGCAGGAACTTGGAGTTGGGGAACAGCCGGGACAGGTACACGGAGGACTTGAGCGTGAAGGGGTCCTTGTTGCACAGGTACCTGGCGGGCTCGCCGTGCTTGGCGATCACTTCCAGGATGAAGGCCTGCATGGCCGCGTCCAGCACCTGGTCCGTCACCCCCGCCTCGTCCAGGCGCATCTTCTCGCGGCCGGACTTGGACCAGGCCTGGCGCATGGCCAGCACGCGGGGGATGATGCGGGTCTCCTCCCCGCAGCGCACCTCGGGGTGGGCGTCCAGCATGGCCCTCATCAGCGTGGTGCCGCTGCGGGGCACGCCGCCGATGAAGATCAGGGGCATGTCCTTGCTGTAGCGGTACTCCACGTGGTTGGCGTCCACCATGACCAGCTCCTCGTTCTCGGGCCTCATCAGCCTGTGCCTCCTCTCGCTCAGGACCTGCTGGCACTCCAGGACTTGCTGCCCGAGGTGCAGGGTCACCATCAGGGCCACCACCGAGCCCAGCAGCAGCAGCACCCTGCGCATGGTGACCCGCATCCTGCTCTCCTCGGCGCAGGCTGGGGGCTTCAGCTCTCCGCTAGCGAGTGTCCAACCCCACGGGCATCTGCAAGAGAACAGCACAGTCAGAGCAGCCCTGCCCCGGTGGGATGCTGACACCGGCCCAGCATTTCATCACCTCCTTCACTTATCAGCACCTCCTAGGCTTGGTGCCTTACACCCAGCAGGTAATTAAAGTCTGCCTCGGTGCACACCCAAAGAGATAATTTCTGCGCTGTTTGTGTTCCCAGAAACACGGGTTTACAGCTGGAGCAAAGCTCCAGGAACCTTTTGGAGAGGAGGGGCCCTGTATACTCAGGGACTCCTGAAAACAAAATCTTTACAGAGAGCCTGTTCCACCCCAGATGAAGCCCAGACCCTCGCTGAGGTTATTCCTCCCAAACCCAAGCCAGCACTCCAGCACTGCTCACCTCTCAGCCACCTGCATCCTCCCCACATTTTGTTTAGTGTAACCCTGCGGTCACAGGGGAGGAAGAGGCTGAAATAAGAGAAAAACAAAAGCCTCTCATGCCAGCTTTAAGGGCCTGAGCCAGGAGAAGCCGTTAGAATGAAACACTCGAAAATTCAACCATCTGAGAGTGAACAGCCACATGCAGCGTTCACCGCCCTGCCCTGCCTCGGAGACTGACCTGACGGAGGAATCCGTGAAATTTCATCTGGCACCACGCTTTTTGGGGTTTTCCACAGCTCGGCAGGACATCCAGCAGGAAGGCTGCAGCCTCTGCGAGTGCCCGGCTCCGCTGCGTGCCCCGGAGGGACTCCCGGGAATGCTGGCACCGCTTCCCACCCCCTCCCCCCCGTCCGCCCCAGTTGCGAGTGCAGGTTTTGCAATCCTCCCCTGGGCTCACCCCGGGATTTCCAGTTCTTTGAGATTATGTGGCTGGGGCAGGAGCTGAATGGAGTGGAAGGAACGGGCCGTCCATGGATTCTGTTTTGCTGACAGGCCAAAGAACCGCTCCAGAAAAGCATTTTCTCCTCTCCACGAAGGAACTCATTGTGCAGTGGCCGTGAGGAGCAGGGGGCAGGCAGGAGCGAGCCTGGAGCTGGGAAGCCACACTGCTCTCGCCCCCCCCCTCCCTGCCAGGCACTCAGCGACTCGCTCTGCTCCCCTCTTCCAGCCCCTGACATCCCACTCCACCATCCCGGACTGCTCCCATCCGCCCACCCGCTTTTATCCACTCCTGCCCGGGCAGTGCCGCTGTGCCAGCCCAGGGATGCCCTTCCCCAGCCCAGCAGCACAGCAATGCCACCACCAAAACTGTTTTTGTGGCTCTTTACTCCCTGGTCCAGCCAGACCAGCTGCTTGGTAACATACCAAAGCTAAACAGCCCCAACTGCATCCCCAGGTATGAGATAAAGTGGGTGGGTTTGTTGGGATGTAGATCAGAGGGACACCCAACAGCTCTGGCATTTTTGCAGCACCAAGCAGAGTCAGAGCCATTAACAAGACAAGTGCTGCTCCTTCCTGCTCTCTTCATCTGTTTCAGTCATGTAAATAGATTCAAATGTTCACCCCAAAATAATTGCAAATGCCACAAGGCCCATTTCAATGGATGGCAGAGGAGCGGGCAGGATTTAGGGCCAGCTGGAATAATTAGGGCGATGCAGACCAAGACAGGCTAATTAGCAGCAAAGGCTGCAGCGTGAAAGGAGGCTGGAGCACAGAAGTGCTCTGTTCTGCAGGAGAACCAGCTGACAGGGAGCAGTTCCCACCGAGATGCTCCAGCAGCTCAGGAGGGAACAAAGGGACTCTCACGTTGTGCACGATGGGAGGGTCAGGTCGGACATCAGGAGGAATTTCCTCATGGAAAGGGTGGTCAGGCATTGGAGGGGGCTGCCCAGGGAGGTGGTGGAGTTCCCAACCCTGGAGGTGTCCATGGAATGCCTGGATGTGGCACTCAGAGCTCTGGGCTGGTGACAAGGTGGGGCTCGGGCACAGGTTGACTCGATGGTTCTGGGAGGGGTTTTCCAACCTGAATGATCCTGGGATTCTGTGTGTCCCTGGGGACCACCCTGCCTGTCCAGCAGGCAGGGACACAGCCCCTACTGCTCCCACCCAACACCACCAGCATGGGGAAGCTCTCACTCCGTGTGGGGACTGGGAAAGGCAGGTGCCCCACAGGAGCACAGCTTCTCCTCACTGCTGAGCTCTGGGCTCTGGCTCTGGCTCTGTCCCTCCACGGCAGCCCCCGGCCCCGAGAGGGCTGGAATGGGACAAACTTCTCCATTGGGATCACCCTGGGATCACCCGACTGTGCTGGGAGGGCTGAGCAACACTCAGAGTGTGTCTGGCCGTGGGCCGGGGCAACCGCAAACAGCCCAGCTGGTTCTCGGCTCTTCTGTGCAATTCTCCACTGAGAATTTCCTAAAATTTATGGGGCTCATTAGTCTGTGAGGGAAGAGGGATGGGTCATTTCCTCCCCAGCAGACACTGTGCTGGAGTCGTGGTGTAATTAGGTGCAGGGCTGTCTGAGCAGAGACAGCCCTCCCAGAGACAACACCCCTTCCAATGCCCAAGCTGGCTCTGAGAGCTTCCCACTCCAGCAGGAATCCGGCAGCTCTCAGGGGCTACTCTGGCACATCATGGCAGGGAATGGTGACATGGCAGCAGAAATCAGAGTGCCACGAGTAACCCGGGGGGGAAGCCCCTGAGTGCAGCTCGGACACAGCAGGACAAGGACGTGACCCAGGGCCAGGAGCTCTGTCCCTGGCCAGCATCAGGGCAAGGCTGGCACCCAGAGCGTGGGGGAGGACGGGAACCAGTGGGGAAGTGATAGCAGAGTGACAAGAGGTCCTACAGGCAGCAAGTTCCCTATTCCCATGCTGATGGGGCTTGAGCATGAACAAGATTTACACCGTGTCCTGCCAGCTTGTGAAAGCAACACAGGATCAAGGGGGCACCAGTGGGGGTGTGGACAGATGTGCAACATCATCAGACAGATGTGCAGCAGCCACCCAGCATCCCCGGGGAACCACACATCCAGCTGCTTGCTCTTACCTTCCCCCCGCAAGGTCATTGTGCTGCTAGTGGAGCTTCATGCTGAACCCGTGGCCACCAAAACACCTGGTGGGGAAGAGAAGCCACAGTGTTGATTTGTTTATTAAGCACGCACATCTGCTCTCCTCCTCAGCACCTCCCCCTCCTGCCCACAGCCTCCTCCCAGGAGCCCCAGGGAAAGGTGTTCCTGGTGGAGCTGGTGGTCCCAGCTCACGGGCAGCGCTCCTAGCTGGACTTGGCACACCTGCCCTGGGACACCAGCCACAGCCAGGCCGGGACACACAGGGGGAAGCAACAGGGCAACTGCTCTTTTAGGAAATTCAGCCTCCTGGAAGGAAGAGGCCTCGGGGGAAACCAAGCAGCTGGGATGTTTAAAGCCCAGGGGATGAAAATCCACCTGGGCACAATTCCAGCACACATGGACCAGCACAGCAGCCTTGACCAGAGGAAGCAGCTCCAGATTCGCCTGCTGCAAATGCTGAAGTCAGGCACCAGTCAGACGATGAGCAGAGCCCCCACATCAGTGACAGTGAAAGGAGACAGAGCCCAGAGGACCTGCAGGCCTGGCAGGACCTCCCAGCTGCAGCCCAAGGAACAAAGCTCTGTCCAGCCTCACCACCTGCCAAGGCAGCAGCATCAGCCCCTCACAGCAGGGAAATCCCTCCAGGATAGGAACCAAACCCCTGGATGCTGGGTTTCCCACAAGGACTGCTGCATGCCAGGGAGCCCAGCAGCCTCGGCTGAAGCTGTCCTGCAAGCACAGAGCATCCTGGGGACAGTCTGGGACACGGAGCTGCAGCAGAGCACCGCGAGGGGCCAGGACTCGGTGGGATCACAAGATGTCACTCTGCTCCCAGGATCACAGCACAGACATGGGACCATCGTGGGGTCACTGCTGCTGGGCCCTTCCCAGTCAGCTCCCCCTGGCTGCACGGCAGGTCCTGGCCTTGGAGGATGTTCCTGAGAACATTTCCAGAAATGACACTAATGGCTATTCCAGCCACCCGAGCCTCCTCTCTCACCATCGAGTGTCACCGGCCCCTCCGCCTCAGCACTGAGGAGAAACCAGAGGGAAACTCCACCCAGCGTGAACTCTGCAAGGGCTTATCCGCAGTGCAGGCGCTTCCCTGTGAGGCTTCCTGCTCAGCCTGGCCTCCACGAACTGCAGGATTCCAGCTCCAGACCAGGCTGAGGCTCCATGGAGCAGCAGCCGCGTCCCCGGATGCGCTTCTGCAGTGCCACGAGCGCCGAGGTGCAGGGACAGAGGTGGTTTTACAGCCCAGCCGAGTCACCCCGCTCCGGAAACAGCTCCAGCTCCTGCCCGCCTGCACGGACAGACACACGGACAGGCACTTGTTTGTGACTTCCTTCCTGATGTTGTGCAGGGCGTCACCGCCAGCTGGGCTCCAACAACAGCTCCGATCAAAACCCCGACCAAAACCCGCAAGCGAAACCCCTGACCTCGGCACCTGCACTGGGAACGGGTAAAAACCAGCCCCAGAACAGCCCCTGTGCAGGCACAGCACCCTCAGCAGTGAGGAAACACCGTTTGTTAAAGTGTCACAAACAACCACAAAACCAGTTTCTACGAGAAGCCCCATACGATCAAAAGCTGCATTTTTCTTTAAGCCATTCCCAGAAATGATTGTCATTAAGTGCAGCCTCCCCAAAAGCCAGAGGTGTGGCCTGGAAAATTTGAGCTCAATTTGTTGGTGCTTAATAAGAGGTTGATCTGCAGGCGCCCTGGTGGCGGAACAGCAGCAGAAACTGTGGTCGGCGAGAAATGTCCCAACATATCCAACTCACATCTTTACACATCAGCAATATTTAATTACCGAACTGATAGTCTCCAGTTCACTTACAAAAATAAACACAGCTTGCCTGAGGGCCACTCCGCTTCATCCCAACCTGAGCTCAGTCCAACGCTGGCACTGCTGATGGCAGCCCTGCTTCCCCCGGATGCTCCTGCTGGCAATTTGTATGGCACGTTTCAAAGCACCTGATGACTCCCAAGTATCTCTCTCAGCAGGACCGGGATGTGGCGAGCACGGAGCACAGAACGTGGGGCGTGAGGCCAGCCCCAATCTGCACCAGGAGCCCACAGAGGCACCGTGGGGGTGGCTGTGGTCACCGAGTGCAGCGTCAGCCCTGTTGCACAACCCCCAGCTGGTGCTTCTCCACCCCAGCGCTGCACGGACCGGGATTGATCCCGAGGGACACCGGGAACAGGGTCCAACCCATCCTCCCCAACGGTGGGACAAGGGCTCTGCACGTTCCCTCTGCTGCAGGTGAGCCACGGCCCCGAGCCTCGGGGAGAAGATATGAAAATGAAGCTGCAGCACTCCAAAAGAAACCCCACAACAAAAAAGAAGCTGCTGTCAGCCACCACGAGGTGAGAGCAGCACCGGGTTTGGTGATTGAAACTGAAGCTGCACTGCAGGTCATGAACCCAGGGCATCCACCGGAAGAGAGGCCAACCCCAGTGAAAACACAAACCAAATGCCAGCAAAAACACCTGGGGTTTGGAGCACTTTGGAATTCTGTGTCCCTTGGAAAGTCCCCAAACAGCACTGACAGCCCTGTGGTTTACACTTGCACCGCTGCCATCATCCCGGGGAAAAGGAACAGTCAGAAGAGTTCAGGGATGAGTGTTCAAGCAGCCACCTCAGCACCCAAACCACACAGAGGCTGCGCCAGCTGCATCTTAGCACCCAATGGGCTCAGGGGGCAAAGGGGAATTTATTCTCACTGGCCAGTACTTAGAAAAATAAAACCAGCAGAACCTGCTGCCCTGAGGATTAAGCTTCAAACACTTTCTGGCTCAGAAAAGCCTGCAAGGTGGGAGCCCTGAGCCACACCACCCCTTCCAGGCGAGCATCTCTGCCCTGCATCCCACAGAGCCCAGCCAGGGATACGGGCACTGCGTGCCAGCTGGCTCCAACAGGCTCTAGATCACGTCAGCAGAGACTCCACAGACATCTCACAGCACAAACGGACTGTTGGTTTATCACCTCAAGGCTGTTATGATTAGCAAAACGTTTTATTCTCCTGCTCAGTGCTACAGTGTTCCTCAAACAATAAAAATCCCACCAATTTACAGTAACTCCCCTCTGCCCATCCCTCGTTCCAAGCACGGTGACGGCATTTTATCATCCGGCAATGGAAACCTCGGCATCCACCCTGCCAACCTCGCAGGGCAACAGCCTTCAGCTCAGAGTGGGTGATTAATTATGGAACGCCCGAGGGGAAGGCTGCCGGCAGGAGACGGGGCTGGAGGCACTTACCCACTCCCCAGCACCTGGCACCGTGTTCCCCTCCGCAGCAAAGCTCCGGCACGTCAGACACGCTTGTGCTGAAATGGGACACGAGCTCTGCACTTCAGAGGGAGCTCCTGACTTTTAATTAACCCACAGAGCTTCACCCTTCCTTAATTACTCCACAGTTGCTGCCTCAGGGGGACAAAGGCAAAGCCAGTGCAGGGGCCACTGCAGGGACAGCGGTGCTCCCATGCTGGCCTCCCTTGTGCCCTGAGCAGTGACTCCACTGCCCTGCTGTCCCTACAGAGCTGGAGGAGGGGGCTCTGGGAAAGCACTGAGCTGTCCCCCAGCTCCTCTTGCTCAGGAAAGCTGTGGCTGCCCCAACCCTGGAAGTGTCCAAGGCCAGGCTGGATGGAACTCTGAGCAACCCAGTCTAGTGGAGGGTGTCCCTGCCCACGGAAGTAGAAGATCTTAAAGATCCCTTCCATTCCATGATTCCATGATGATTCTATGATTCCTCTCCATGCCTCTGACCAGGTCCCTCCAACTCCCACCCCTTGTCCAGGCTATGTCCCGTGGATCCCAACAGGAGAGGGGCACAGGGCGAGGGGAGCCAGGGGTTGCAGCCCCGACGTTCACTCACCACACTTGATGCAAACACAGCTCTTCCCTCACAAAACTGCACAAATACTCCCTGCAGGAATGTGGGTGTGTTGGGGTAACAGGTACTGGTGCAAGGGAAGAGTTAAACAAAGACCAGCACCAGCAGCAGCAGCAGCATCTCTCTGGGAAGTGTGTACCTGAGACAGAACTGGAGCAATGAGTTATTACCTCGACTTCAACATAGAACAGGACACTTTTCTCACTCTGCTGGCCATGGCTTTGGAGAGAGCAACAGAAGATGTCAAGAGGACAGATTTTTTTGTAGAACTGTGATTAAGTCTGTAAGCTGTAACCAAAAAAAAAGCTCTTAGGAGTAGAGATATATATATACTGATGCTTCCGAATAAAACCTTAAGATTCACTCGCATCTCTGCCAGAGTGTCTCATCCTTTCATGTACCACACGGGTGGTCAGAGCCTGCCATACAACAGGGAGAGAGGGAAGTCAGAGGAACTGCCAGAAAAAACACTAAGTATCTTCAAAAAATATTTTCCCAATCCACACGCCAAACCCTAAGTCTCAATAAGCTCCATTCTTGCACGCACAAAGATCAGGATGCAAATAAAAAGTTGTTTCTGCAAGACAAACCCCAAAACCTCAAATTTGCTTAAGAAACAAAATCAAAGTGTTTTATTTCCCCATGCAGCAGCAGCAGCAGCCCCGGGGCTGGAGGCTCTGCCTGAGGGCAGGGAAGGGCAGCAAGGACGGAGGTGCCCTGCAGGCAGGGAGGGGAGAGGGGACACTGCTGCGCCCCCTTATCCTCCCCAGCTCCTCTGCTCGTTCTTGTCCCGTTTCCTGCAGCTCCCTCAGGAACACAGTCCTGAGCACAGACCAGCCCCAGGATCTCCAGCAATGCCCAGCCATGCTCGGCGCAGTGGATGCCACAACAGCAAGCATTTGGCGTCTCCGCAAAGCCAGAAACTTTGGGAAACACCAGCACCCACTTCAGCGACGCGTGAGTTCGTGGCCTCCCACTCCCAGCCCCAGCGAGGACGGGCACTGACTCCCCCCAAGCCCTGGCACGGGAGAAGCCCTTGTGAAACCACCGATGGAAGGAACGGAACCGGGTCCTTCCGAGACTGCGCCACTGCTGCCTCGTCAGCCAAACCACCCCGCGCGGCACATCCGAGCGCCTTCCTGTCTGCAGGAGCCCAGCTGCGAGCTCTGCTCCTCCTCTGCTGCCTCTCGCATCTGCAAGCGCGGGGCCACCAAGGCCTGGGCTTGGTGTCCCTCCTCTGCACGGCGCCCGTGCCCCGAGTGCCACCCCGGCCACGCTGGCCTGCAGCCAGCTGTGAGCACAGCTGCCCGGGCTGGGGCTGGCTGCTCTCCCACCCCCTTGCAGCTCAGCCACGGCCGCTCACGCCACAGGATCCCCCCCAGCACCGAGCAGGAACAGGAGCGCTGGAAAAGCTTCCCCTGCCCCAGCACGGCCAGCCTGCGGCTCTGGAGCCAACGTGCCCGTGGCCATTCCTCCGTGGAGAAGCACTCGGATGCTTCAGCCCCTTCAGAGCCCCCAGTCTCAGTCTGGGGTCACTGCCTGGGAATGCACGGTGGGAAGCAGCCGCTTGCTTCACTTCCGAGCGGTGCGCATTGAGCAACTCCCTGCTCTTGTTTGCTGTCCCTGGGAGGGGACAAGGGGCTCCTGTGGCAGGGCCAGCCCCGGCCCACCCTCCTGCCTGCACCACAGCACAGACCGGGGTCAAAAAGGGGGGGAAAAGGCGCCTTTTCCCCACTCCCATTCACCATTCAGCTTGAGAGAGGATTTCTTTGAGGAATTCTGCAGGAATTCTGGAGGCAGACAGGGCACTAAAGGCTTGGAAAACGGAGTGAGCCAAAGCAGGCAGCCGACACCAGGGCAAGCTTCTCCCGCATTCTGCGGAATCCGGAGGGAGACGTTTTCAGCCGAGGCACGAGGCTGAGGTTCCTCAAGGCATCACAAATTCATCACAAGGCGCATCTGCACGGTGCCAAATAAAACCACCTGCTGGGGGTTTGTTTTCTCTCTCCAAAAATCTTCTTGACAGTCCCTGCATTTTAACAGCGCTCCTGCCATCCCACACATCCCCGAAGGCTCAGCGTATCCGTAATGCAAACTGCCTTTGGAAAAATCTCCTTAAAATAGCGACAGAAATTACTAATACAGTTTGTAAAACCTACAGGCAGAGGACAGCAGTGGCATGAGCCTGCCCATGCTGGTGAGCCCACCAGGGTCCTGCAGAGACCCCAGGCCCCAGCCTGGCATGTGCCCCCGCAGTGAAGCCGGTCAGTGCCAGTTGCTGTCCCCCAAATTCTGGGCTGCCTCCCCAGTGTGACTCTGCACAGACCCTGGGCTCCCTGCGGGCTCTGCAGCACAGCTGCTCCCACGGTGCCACACGCAGCAGCCTTGGGGCATCAGCTGCCACCGGCACGCGATGGCAAACCCCGCTCACAGGCGCCCGCGCTGGCACTTGACAGCTCCCCACGAGCACACTGCAGCATTCCCACCAAACACACGGCAGATCTGGAAACCTGTTGGCACCAATCACTCAGACCTCTCCACTCACCCTCACTCAGTGCCCGAGCAGGAGGGAGCAGCACAGCTGTGCCAAGTGGGGACTTGCCTCCCAAAACCGAGTCCAAGCAGCCAGCAGGGCCTGGCAGAGGGAGGCGTCTGAAGGGGTTTCAAGCTGTGAGATGATCTTTGGACAGAGCCTGAGCGTGCAAATAAACACAGCGAGGGACAGAGCAAAGGCCTCTGTGATGCAAACCATCCCCTGCCTACAGAGGAGGCCGGCCCAGCTCACGCTGCCAGCCCTGGGGACATGGTGCTGGCAGTGCCGGCAACTCCAGTGCCAGCAGCTCCAGCCACACGTCCCAAGGAACTTAAGCTTCCTATGGACAAAATGTGGATGTCACATCCCTGCCACGCAGGGCACAGCCGAGTAACAGATGGGCACTGCCAGGAAAGTGCCAGTGCTTTGGGTGGGCTGTGAGTTGTCAGTGCAGCTGCTCAGGAGCCCTTCTGCACCCCTGCCAAGGGACCTGCATCCCACAGCCACCCTGACCTCAGTGCTGCCAACACCTCTCGAGCCTCAGCAGAGGCTGACACTGCCCGAGACCCACAGGTACAGCCTCTCACAGGGCTTCCACCTACCCAGGCCACCACGCTCGTGCTGATATAGGAGGGCAGTTCCAGCCTTGGCTGAGCTCTGGACACCTGGACACACGGACAGCCCCAGCCCATGGGAGCCTCTGTGTACGGCAGTGCTCAGGTTATGGGGGCACAGCTTGGTGCTGGGCTGCCAGAGGGGTGCCATGGGAGCAGGGGGAGGGGACCGTGTGCCAACGGGCAGAATGGGAGGACAAAGGCATGAGGAGCAGCCTGCACGGAGCACCTTGTCCCACCTGCCGTGCATCCCGCACTGTGTTCTGTGCACTGAGCACCCCGCGGCACCCTCGGCACACCCTGCACTGCACTGAGCACCCAGCACCCAGCACCACGCGTGAACCCAGCACTGAGCATCCTGCCCTCAACACCCAGCAGCACTCTCTGAACTCAGCACTGAGCATCCTGCCCTGAACACCCAGCACCACTCGTGAACTCAGCACTGAGCATCCTGCCCTCAACACCCAGCAGCACTCTCTGAACTCAGCACTGAGCATCCTGCCCTGAACACCCAGCACCACTCTCTGAACTCAGCACTGAGCATCCCGCACCGAACGCCCTGCACCGAGCATCCTGTACTGGGCACCCAGCACTACCCTGAGCACTCTGCACTGAACACCCAGCACGGAGCATCGCTCTGTGTCCCCAGCTCCGAACACCCTGCACCGCTCTGAGTCCCCGGCACCGAACACCCTGCACCGCTCTGAGTCCCCGGCACCGAACACCCTGCACCGCTCTGAG
>VYXC01001933.1:2664773-2684356 GCA_013397175.1 Platysteira castanea | reverse complement strand
CCGCCGCTCCGCGCGCGTGCGCCGCGCGCGCCGGGCACCGGGCGGCACCGGGGGACCGAGCCCGAGCTCGAGCCCGTCCCCGTCCCTGTCCCCGTGCCGGTGCTGTTGCCCATGCCGGTACCGGTGCTGTTGCCCGTGCCGGTACCGGCCGTGGCCGCACCGCCGTCCCCGCGCGGTCCGAGCCGCCCCCGAACGCTCCGCAGCGCCCTGCCCGCGGCCTCACNGAGCATCCTGCCCTGAACACCCAGCACCACTCGTGAACTCAGCACTGAGCATCCTGCCCTGAACACCCAGCACCACTCTCTGAACTCAGCACTGAGCATCCCGCACCGAACGCCCTGCACCGAGCATCCTGTACTGGGCACCCAGCACTACCCTGAGCACTCTGCACTGAACACCCAGCACGGAGCATCGCTCTGTGTCCCCAGCTCCGAACACCCTGCACCGCTCTGAGTCCCCGGCACCGAACACCCTGCACCGTTCCGCTCGCCCATCACCGCCCGGCGTCCCCAGCACCGCGCACCCCGCACCCCCCGCACTGCGCACCGCGCATNCCGTCACTGCTGTCGCTGTAATTAGTCATCGCTGTCGCTAATTAGCGGCGTGGGAGCGCGGGGAAATGCCACCCCGAGGTGCTCCACCGGGAGGGAACGGGATGGGAGAGGGGAGTGAGGCCGCAGGGAAGTACCCGGTGGGGAGGGACAGCGTCCGAGGGGAAAAAAAAAAACCTCCTCGAAAGTGAATTGGTCTTTGATTGACCGCAGTTTCGGCTGTTAATTAGTGCCCAGGTGGGCCCCACCGGCGGGGACCCAGGACCCTCCGCAGCCCCCCGACCCCGCGGGCGTGGGCAGAGCCAGGAGCCCGCCCTGGTCCCGCCGCTCCCGGGGCACCCTGAGCCCCGCAGCTGAGAAGGTCCCCACGGGGGTGGTAGGGTCAGGCTGCGGAGCCTCTGCCACCTCCTTCCCGCACACCGAGAGTCTCCCGTGTCCCAGCCCCAGCGCGGGGAGGTCCTGCATGAGACCCATTCCCTGGAAAAACCACCCTCCTCCGTGTCCCACCCGGCTCCAGCGCAAAGCTGGCACAGCCCGGGAAAGCGGAGCCGCGTTCATGCACCACCGACCCCCGAGCAGTTCTAATCTTCTGGTTTTTTTAATTTGCCTCACAAGGTAGAGTACATCCAGGGAATGTGCAATGTACAAGGAAAGTGCTGGGCAGGCGAGCGCGAGGGGAGGCGGGGGTGCCCCACGGGGCCCGGGACTCGTAGCTAGCAGGCGGCACGCTCAGTCGGAGGGCGCGTCGGGGGTGACGAAGGTGCCCTTCTGGTCCCACTGCATGTCCCGGATGCGGCGGATGGACTGGATCTGGGGCTGGAAGGCAGACCACTCGTTCCAGTGTCGGAAGTCTCCGGTCTCAAAGAGGTACTGGTAGCCTCTGTAGCCAGGGTACTGGTACCCGACCCAACTGCGGGGAAAGCAAACACAGGGCATCTGAGCGGGGTCGGCCGCTCCGGGCAGCAGCCGTGTGGCCAGCACAGGCTCTGGGGGCCGGCGGGGCCTCCCTGTGCTGGGCACCAACCCTTGAGGGACGGGTCATGCAATTAGAAACAGCCACACCACCGAAAACAGCCACGCCACCAGAAACAGCCACTCCGTCACAAACAGCCACTCCACCAGAAACAGCCATGCCACCAAAACCAGCCATACAGCGCTTCCTGGCTGCCTGAGAGCCCACGGCAGCAGGTTGGGGAGGACAGGGAGCCTGGCACGAGGCAGCTGCTGCTGCAGCCCGGCTTACGTTCCACTGGGCACCTGCACGCTGCCCACGCGATCGCAGAAGCCATAAGCCCAGAGGCTGGGCACGTCGTCCTCCTGGATTTCCATCTTGTTGCCCTTGAAGTCAGCAGACTCGTAGAGGGAGATTTTGTGGTCCTCAGCCTCCTGGGGAAGACAGAGGGAGGGTGCTGGGCAGTGTGGCCGAGGCCCTGGAGCTTTGCTGCAGCGAGGCATCGAGCAGCACGGCCTGGCCCTGGGCAGACCCCACTGGGGCTCTCTGCTTGCCAGCACTCACCATTTTGATGGGACGCATGGACATGAAGCAGTCGCTCCGGTAGCTGCTGGACCAGGTGTCCCAGCGAGGGTACTCGCCCTTCTCCAGGATGAACATCTCCCCGCGCATGTTGGCCTGCTCGTAGGCCACCCAGCTGGGGAGAGAGGCGGGCAAAGGGAGGCTCAGGTGCCACCCAGCAGTTCCCCTCCTGCTCAGCCAGCCTGCAGGGCGCTGGAGGGGTCTCCAAAAAGGCTGTGGCCCACCACCCTGCTCCCACCTTTCTCCCAGCCCAGGCACTGTGGCCCGTGCAGAGCCAGTGCTGATCCATGGGCTCCCGGCTGGAAGCTCGCTGGTGTGTGTGTGTGTGTCCAAACCTGCAGCAGGCACCAGCACTCGCAGCGCTCCTCTTCCTCAGCTGGGAGCAGCAGGACCCCGGCACAGCTGGTGATCCCCAGGCCGCAGAGTCAGCTCAGGACTCCGCTGTCCCTCCTGCCCGGGCTGTGTGATCCTGGCACGCCCGCACGCCTCACTGCTCCCGCGCCAGCCAGCGCTGGCACCCGTCCCACTGCCGGCCGTGGGGCCCGCTCAGCTGCAATGTCACCTCTTTAGCAGAGCCACGAGGTGCTGCAGTGCTGGGAATGTCATGGGCTTGGGGCTTCAGAAGCCCTCGGCACCACAATAGTCCTGGATTTGCTGTTTCCCCCTTCCCTGCAAAACAGCTCTTCCTTGCAGATGCCAGCAGGGCTTTTCCTGCTGGCAGGAGATGTGTTCAGCCACCCCAGGCTGCACAGCCTCAAGCTGAATGCTAAAGCTCAGCCTGGTTGTTTTGGTTTTGTCTTTCCCTAAGTACATTTTTGGGTGCAGAGTCCCATTGGTTCCTCTCAAGAAGCTTCTGAGGACCCCAATGACACCCAAATTCTCTGTCCTCCCACTTTCATCCTTTCAATGTCTAGTACAGCTTCCCAGATATCATATCTGAGCTCCCTCCAGGCTGCTCCATCCCCCTTGTGTTTTAAGAAGAGTTGGATATTCTAGGTCCCTAATAAAAAAGCCATCACTGCTGCGTCGTGTCATTCCAGGTGACCACAGGCCACCCTCCCGGTCCCTCAGGGATGCTGTCAGGACAAGCCATGTCCTGTGCATCCTCCCCACAGCACTAGCAGCCCCCCCCACATTCCTGGGCACGCCGTTTCCAGCCGGGCACGGCACGGTGGGATGCTCTTTCAACATGGAGATCATCCGTCTGCTCGGTTATCTGCTTTGGGGATCGTTTTTGTCCCTGCCTGTGTCAACTGTTCCCACGGCTTTGAGACCTGCCCAGCCCCCTCATTGCTGCTCAGCTGCCGGGCTGCAGGCGTGTGCCTGTCCCTGCCCGCCCCTGCCTGCTCCAGCCTGGGCCAAGCATCCCATCTCACTTCATCTTGACTCCTCCGAAATCTGCAGGTCCCTTGTGTTCCATGGACAGCTCCAGGTGGCTGATCTGATGGACATCTTTCCTCAGCCCTCAGCTTTGCCTCTGATGCCCTTTGCTGTGCATGTGGCCCTGGCATCCTTCCCACCCATCCTGGCCCTCCCGTTCTCCTTGAAGGAGATCCAGGATGCCCACTCTGCTCCTGTGCTGGCCCTGCTTTGCTCTGCCCAGGTGGCAGGGAAATGCCCCTGCACGTCACAGTGTGCCCAGGGTGCCCCCAGGGCTGTGTCCCCACCCGCTGGGGACATCCCGAGGGACACGGCCCGCTCCATGGCTGGGGTCACTTACGGTCCAGAGGTGACAATGACACTGCGCACCCGGTCGAAGCCGCGGTCAGCCAGGTTCAGGCACTCGGTGGTGAACTCCATCTGCCTGCCCTGGAAGTTCTCCTGGTCGAAGACGACGATCTGGGGGTGCAAGGAAAGGGTTGGATGAGGACAGGCATGCTCAGGGAGGGCAGGCTGGTGCTGTGTGACCCTGCATGCCTGAGCCCGCTGCTCCACGTGTCCCCCTCGGCTCTCCGAGCCTTCCTGCAGCTTCTCAGATCTGGCGCCTGCCCAAGCTGAGCTGGGCTCTGTGCATGAGCAGCCCCATCCCAGCACAGGATGAGCACAGGAAGGTTCCCCCTGACAGCTGTTCCTGCTCCAAGGTGGCCTCATCCTGCCCCTGGTTTTGCTGCTGCCGGTGCCCACAGTGGTGGGAAGGAGCTGCTTCTCCAGGTGCTCCGTCCGTGCTGTGGCCTTCTCTGCCTGGCACGGTGACACCAGAGCCCTCGCATCACTCACCCCCTGTGCCAGCCCTGTGGCAGTGCCTTGGTGGCACGCTGACCTGGCGTCACTGTGGCAATTCATTGCTGGCCCTGTCACCCCTCGTGTCCCCTCCACCTCCCCACAGGACCCCTGTGTGCAGGGGGTGACCAGAGGGAGCAGCTGGCAGCAGCCAGCCCTGACACCACAACCCGGGGGAGGGCACTTCCAAAGCCTGTAGTCCCCAAAAAGCTGTCCTAGCCAAGGCACCCTCAGACTGTTCCTCCTGCAGCAGCTGCTCAAATCCTGTGCCTGCTGTCAGAGGGACAGAGCAGGGAGGGATGGCATCACCCACGCTTCCACACTCCTTCCCCCGCAACAATCTCCTCCTGCCCCAGAGATGCTGCCCTTGTCCCTCAGCCCAGAGCGTGTCCCCGTGCGTGGGGAGCCACAGGGCTTACCCTGAAGGCTTCTGGGGAGGGCTCCTCGCCCTTGCTGTTTGCGACAGGAGCAGGGTCAAGGGATGGAGTTGGCGCAGGAGCTGCCTTCTCCTTCTCATCCGCAGCCTGGCCGGGAGCAGCGGGTTTTGTGGTCTCAGACATCGTGGTGGTGGGCTCAAGTCTGTGACAGGGCACCAGCAGCAGGTTAGAGGAAGGCATGGATGCGGGCACCCACAACCCACCCCAGGAATGGTAACATCAGGATGGGGCCTCTCAGTGGGGTGGGTGGGCAGGGCCAGGAGAGGAGCTGCTGGCAGGTTCTCCAGCAGGCACAAGCAGGGTGTCCTGCCTTCACCAGGGCGATCACAGGAGGTTCTGGAGTCCACACTCTCTTTCTGTGGTCAGGAGAGCCCTGAGCGTGGTCCCAGCACTGTAGGGGTGTGCTGTGCCGGGCAGCGGGGCCGTCCCACACGGGGTGCACCTGGGAGCCCGGGGGGCACTGGGGCAGCGTGTGAGGGGTGGGAAGGGGCCAGCCCTGGTCTGCTGAGGCCCTGCAGCTGGCACCCTGCTGTGGCCCTGCAGGTGGGTGTCACCGGCAGCTCCCCGGGGAGTGGAGGGCAGTGGGATGCTGAGCACCGAGCTGCTCCCAGACGTGACCACCACAGCGGTGGCCACGGCTTAGACCCTGAGTTTCCCTCTCCCCACCTCGGGTCCTGCTGCAGCCCGGTGTCCGGGGACTTTGTCCTCTTACCTGGGCAGCTGCTGCTTCTTGTTGGAGTGAGCGGGCTTGTGTTTCGGGGCGCCGCGAGGCCCCCACTTTATAGCCTGGCAAGGGCAGACCCCCGGGCGGGCGCACAAAGGAACTGCCAGCTCATCAGTGTCTGCGCGGCCGCCCAGTCATCACATCCTGCAAAGCGCTGGGCGAGCTGGAAGCCTCTCCCCGGCCCCGTGCCCAGCCGCTGAACCCAGCACTTTCCTTTGTGCCCCCGGCACAACAGAAGACCTGACCGTGCCACTTTGCAGCGCGCCCGGCACCCGCTGCCCCGCGTGCGGCCGCCCCGGCAGGGCATATATAGCCCTGGCACGGCCCGGCCGGCGCCGGCACCGGCACAGGAACACCTCCCCTGCCCAGCGCCCCGGCCCCGGGCCCGCGGGGACACCCCGCTCCCGTGCCGCTGCCACCGCGGAGGGCGCAGCCTGCCCGCCGTGCCCGGCCTGCAGCCGCGCTGTGCCCGCGTCTCCCCTCCACACACCGAACCTCTCCCTCTGAGCATCACTCCGTGCCCACAAGCGCCGGCAGCGCTGCCCTGGAGATGCCAGGAAGCGAGACCTGAGTGTTCTGAAATGTTTCAGGAGTTAGGTTTTTTCCCTAAATGATGTGTAATCGAAGCTGACACTTTCTGAACTACCTGAGCGCCTGGAAATTGTTCTCCCTTGGGAATGTCCCTGCTCACTGGCAGGGTTGTTCCTTTGCTTTTTAGCCCATTTTCCACGTGCAGCACTCACCCTCTACCACCCCTGGTTCTGCCACCACCACTCTCACAGTACCAAACCCCACACAGGGTTTTGGGGCATCAGCTCTGTCTGACTGGTGCAGGAGGGTTGCAGGGTGGCTGGCTGGGGACACACTGGCACCAGTCCCTGCAGCAGCTCAGCCCCAGGTGCCACATCTCCCCCACCCCATGGCACCTCGAGGGGACCTTCCCCCGAGTCCCTCTGAGCCTCTGATCATCTCTTCTCCACCTCCACACCCCTGTCCAACACCCCCAGCTTCCCGCAGCATCCAGCAGCAGCGGTGCCTCACCCGAGGCTGTGAGGGCAGAGGGCTCAGAGCCCCGTGTGCTGCCCTGCTCTTTTGTTCCCCTCATGTGTCACCCAGCACTGGTGGGATCCAGCTGCACCCTCCGGGCTGTTGCGCAAAATCCCGAACAAAAAGAACGTATTGATCCCTTCTTTTCCCGAGGTTTTTCAGGAGGTGTGCTGTGCCCGTGACATGGCTGGGTGCGGGGTCTGCTGCCCCGCTGTCCTGGGCACTGGCCCAGTCTGGTTCTCACCTTGATGCTGGGCAGCGTTTTATGATTCGCGATTTCAATTTGCTCTCGTTTCCATGGTTTTTATCCAGATTTCTAATTTAACCTGCCCTCCCTTCCTCCCAAAGCCAGGGTGGGTGTTCAAGCTATGCTGCCTCCTCCGCTCCTGACTCTGCTTCCCCTCCCAACCCCCAGCACCTTTGAACCTGGGCACTGGAAAACCAGCTCGGAGGGGCTGAGCTCTGCTCCTGATGGCTGCTTTTCTCATTACTGAGCGCTCAGCAGCCCTGTGGGATTTCCTGAGCCACTGCCGTGGCAGGGCTGACAGCAGGGATCTGTCCTTGGCCATTCCTGAGCCCCTAGACACAAAATCTGCCCTGGAAAGCCCCTCACTGCATCATCCCTTCCTGGCACGGGGGAGCCTGTGGGATGCAGAGCTCCAGCACAGCAAAAAGGTGCCCCAGCAGCAGATGGCCAGAGCTGGCACAGCGTGGCCGCAGATGGCACGGGCACGAGGGTTTGTTCTGCCCTGGTGAGTCCCGCTGCTCACGGAGTTCCCGCTGCTGCCTCCCTGCCTGGCAGTGACCGGCACCATGGGGACACCCGGCCACAGCCCGGGCTCCAGTGGCCACATCCTGCTGCCAGGACATGGTGTGGACAGCGAGCGAGTGGTGGTCGCTGTGCTGGTGGCCAGCGCGAGCTGAGTTTAGCTCAGGCCACAGTGAAAGGCCGGGAGCAAATTGTGCCAGTGCCAAGAGGGCTTTTGCTGGGGTTGCAGGTGGCAGGGACAGCCCGTGCAGCCCTGCTGTGCCCTGCGGCAGCCGGTTGTGCTGAGCCTCCCCAGCTGCCCTGCTCTGCCTCCCCCGGGGTGCCCGGGGCTCACAGGGCTGCTGCAGCTGCATGAGGGGGACTCTGGCTCAGCCTCCTGGCAGTTTCCTGGCAAATTCTGTCCCAAAACACAGCTCTCCCTGGGAACATGAGTTTTCCCATTGGGCTCAAGAGCCTCTTTTCCTGCTGCTTACTCTGAGGGACAGGCTGGGTGGGTGCCTCTGCCTGGCCTTTGGAGCCTTGGTACCACCCCAGGATGATTTGTGAGGTTTGTGGGTTGCTGTGAGCAAAGCTGAAAGGTGTTTAGATCCCCAAAACATGGGTGCAGAAGACTCTTCCCAGTGCACAGAGGCTGGAGGCTGCTGCAGCCCTTCCCAAATCCTGNTGCTGAGCCTCCCCAGCTGCCCTGCTCTGCCTCCCCCGGGGTGCCCGGGGCTCACAGGGCTGCTGCAGCTGCATGAGGGGGACTCTGGCTCAGCCTCCTGGCAGTTTCCTGGCAAATTCTGTCCCAAAACACAGCTCTCCCTGGGAACATGAGTTTTCCCATTGGGCTCAAGAGCCTCTTTTCCTGCTGCTTACTCTGAGGGACAGGCTGGGTGGGTGCCTCTGCCTGGCCTTTGGAGCCTTGGTACCACCCCAGGATGATTTGTGAGGTTTGTGGGTTGCTGTGAGCAAAGCTGAAAGGTGTTTAGATCCCCAAAACGTGGGTGCAGCAGACTCTATTGGACACACAGAAGCCAGAGGCTGCTCAGCTCTTCTCAAATAGTCACCTGCACCTCCAGGCCCTTCTATGCCTTTGCAGCCTCCCCTCACCACTTTCCATGCCCCTGGTCCCCACTTGTTACGGTGTCCATGGCTGTTGTGTGCCCAACCTGCAACGAGCTGCCCCGGATTTCGGGGAGACTTGCTCTGCCCTTGCAGGGAGAGCAAGTGGAGACGTGTCCTTCCTCCCACTTCCCAGAAACGGGTGAGGAAACCTCCCCATGCCCCCAGTGCAGGCAGCTCTGCCTGAGGGCAGGGGGAGTGCTGCCAGAGCTGGGACATGGCCCCAGCCCAGCCCCATGCCAGGGAGGGCACATGGCAGCAGCGCTGGCAGAGCCTGGGGGCGATGCCCCCGCTCTGGAGCTGTGGGGCGGGGGTCAGAGCCTGTGCCCGGTGGGCCAGCTCGACGTCCCGGCTCATCAGCGTCTCTGACACGGTGCCTTTGTTCTGCCCGGTCCCTCCTCCCCGCCATGTGCTGAGTTAGGGGTTTCAGTAATGCTCCCCTGGGCTCTGTCTCTATCTGGAGGCTATAAAAACCCAGCCGGAGGCTGCTGGACATGTCACCTCCCTGGGCACCAGTGCCTCACCCCAGGTAAGCGCCAGAGCCTGGGGCAGCTGCCCAGTGCCCATGGCTGGGGCCTGGGAGAGAGCAGCTGTGGGAACATGTGGAGGAGCATCCAAAATCCGGGGATAGACCTCTCCTCTGCACCGGGAGCCATGGCAGGGTTGGGGGTTTGGGGGATCAGGGGCTTCACTGTCTGTGGCAGCAGCAGGGTGTTGATGCTCAGTGTGGGCATGCAGCCACCTCCGCAGTGCTGCCGGCTCAGCACTGCCCTGCCAGCACCGGGGCTTTGGCTCAGGGAGCTGCCAGTGGGAGGAGGAGTTTCCCTGGGCACGGGCAGGGATGTCTGCCAGGGCCAGGTGCCCGCTGGGCCAGGTGCCTGCTGCTCCACATGGCCCTGGTGGTAGCTCCAGCTGGGCAGGGGGAACCGCAGAGCTCTTCATCTGCTCCAGCATGGAGCAACCCCCTTGTTGTTGTCCCCCACACTGCTGGTGACGGGATGTGCATGGGCTCCTGAGGTCATTTTCATCTGGGCAGAGGGGCAGCTTTAACAGTGCCCTTCCCCTGTGCTCTGGCAGAGCCACCATGACCCACCGCTGCAAGAAATCCTCCGGTCTCTGGAAGGTAAGGGAGCCTGGGCAGGACCAGCACCACGCCCTGTGAACACCCGGGAGTGGGGCTGCAGCATCTTCCTGGGGCCTTGGCACTCCCAGAGCCCCCTGACTCACTCTGTTCCCCCCAGATCGTGGTGTGGGATGAGCCTTTCTTCCAGGGCAAGAAGCACGAGTTCACCACCGACTGCTACAGCACCCTGGAGCATGGCTTCAGCACCGTCCGCTCCTGCAAGATCGAGAGCGGGGCGTGAGTGGGGGTCCCGGGGCACTGCCACCCCACGGTGCTGCGGGACCCCACGGATAGCAGGGGGGTTGGAGGATGGAGGCCTCCAGTGCCTTTTGCCACCCGAGCCGTGGGGCTGCCTCCTCCGGGCACCACTGGGTGCAGCGAGCACAGCCCCGGCTGTGAGTGGGGCGGTGGGCACCCCGGGGGTCTCACCCCTCCCGCCCCGGCAGGTGGGCAGGCTTCGAGCACTGCGGCTTCCAGGGGCAGCAGTTCGTGCTGGAGCGCGGCGAGTACCCGTGCTGGGAGGCGTGGAGCGGCAGCAACGCCTACCACGTGGAGAGGATGTGCTCCTTCCGCCCCATCGCCTGCGCCGTGAGTGCCCCCGCCCCGGCTCCCCCCGCGGCACGGCCCCCGGTCCCCACCGCTGGCCGCGAACAGGGTGGCAGTGCCAAAGCCGTGCCCGTCTTGGCCGCAGGACCACGGGAGGAGCAGGCTGATGCTCTTCGAGCAGGAGAACTTCCAGGGCAAGCGGGCAGAGATGACCGACGACTGCCCCTCGCTGCCCGCCCTGGGCTGGGGCAGCAGCACCGTGGGCTCCTTCCTCGTCCGCTCCGGCGCGTGAGTACCCGGGGCTTGCAGCCTGCGGGACCCGGCGCCGGGGCACGCAGCAGAGCCGAGGATGCTCCGGCAGCTGCCGGGACCCTCCCGCTGCCCGGCGCTCCGCGGTGCCGCCAGCCCCGAGCCACCGGAGCTCTCTGCTCTGTCGTAGGTGGGTCTGCTCGCAGTACCCGGGGTACCGGGGCTTCCAGTACCTCCTGGAGAGCGACAGCCCCGCGGGCGAGTACAAGCACGTGCGGGAGTGGGGGTCCCACGCGCAGACGGGCCAAGTCCAGTCCATCCGCAGGGTCCAGCAGTGACCGCGGGGCCGGAGCCCCCGCGCCGCCGGCCGCCCGCCCTGGGCACGGTCTGTCCCGTGGGGTGGCGGGGACAAAGCTCAATAAAGGCTCGGTTGTCCAAGGCGGCGCTGGCAGTTGGGGATGTGGGGCCATGGGGGTGCGTGGCCGGCAGTGATGCCCCTCTTGGGGGCAGAGTGGGGCTCTGCACGGGCAAGGGTGAGGTGGAGGGGAATTTTTCTGCCCGGCTGCAGGGACTCTGCAAGACCCCCACATCCCCCCACATCCCACCACAGGCATCATCTGCTCTGCCAGCTCCTGCCAGGGGCTGGAAGGACCTGCAGGATCAAGCAAGCTGCAGGTGCACACTGCACCTATCCCTGCATCTATGCACACCCTGTGCCCATCCCAGCACTCTCACACACCTGTACACACCCCTGGACCCATCCCGGTACTAATCCCTCACTCTCGCACACCCACTGTGCAGCCAAAGCTGGGAATGCAGCAGGGAAAGGCTGGCCTGGAAAAATTCCTCATTTCAGAGGAGCTCTGGAGAAAAGGTTTGATGTGGTGAAAATGTCCCGTCCATGACATTTGCAGCAGCAAGGCCACCAGCGGAGGGAATGCTGCCGAGGAAGGGATTCTCTCTGCAGGAAATCACAATTAAAAAGGCAAAACAGAAGAAGAAACAAAAGTTTTGGGATGGGCTGAGTGAAACCCTCCTGCTCCCCAGGGCAAACCGGTCCAGAGCCGGCAGCCAGCGAGACCCGAAGAGCGGAGCTTCCCGTCCCTTCCATGGGGGACAGCTGGGGGGGACCCCCGCCATAGGCACCCCCCTTGGCCTGCCCAGCCCCGCCCCAGAGCCCGGGGGGACGCGGCGTCCGGGAGCAGGGCCAGCACATGGCCAGGCACGGTGGGCAGCTGGCGGCGAGACCAGGGGTCCCCGGGGACCCGGCGGGGATTTGGAGAACAATGCGGGAGCTCAGCAGCTGCACAGCGCTGCGGAGGGGCTGTCACAGCCCCCGGACGGGAGGGCAGCTGTCCCCGGCATGGAGGGGCTGTTCTCGGACAGGGCTGTGTCCCCAAGCCAGGCTGGTCTGTCTGCCATGCGCCCCCACCCAGGCTGGCCGCATCCTGCCCACTATGTCCCCAGAGGTGTGCCCGACAGCCCCTGCCCAGGGATCCTTGTCCCGTGTCCCCTGGGTCACACCCACGGCTGTGGGGAGCCCGTGACACCACGGGGGACGATGTCCTGGCAGGGGGTGACAGTGGCCTTTGCAGCGGCTGACGTGGCAAAGGGGTCCCCAGGGTCTCCCGAAGCGGGAGCGGTGCGGGGACGGTGCGGGAGTGGCGCGGGGAGCGGTGCGGGAGCGGAGCGAGAGCGGTGCGGGAGCGGTGCTGGAAGTGGTGCGGGAGGGGTGCGGAGCGGGAGTGGTGCGGGGAAAAGGTGACTCGGCCGCATTTCCAGCATTAAAATTTAATGCGAGTTGCAGCATCCTCCTGCGCCGTAGGTAGGGCCGGGGGGGCCGGGGGCTGCTGGAGGAGGAGTTTGCGTGGCCGCCTCTTCCTCAGGGATGCTCTGGGAAAGCTCCAGCACAAAGGAGCGGCGCGGCGGGCAGGAGCGAGCGGAACCGGCGCCCCCCAGCCCCAGCCCAGCCCCCCGGGNCAGGTAACGCACCGCGGACGTGGCTCCGCGCCCTGCGGACGGGGATGGGGCGCCGGTGGGGTCTGGGGGCGCCGGGAGCCCGGGGCAGCTCCCAATTCCAGGCGGGAGCGGGGGGCGATGTCGCCCCGGGACTTGGAGGGTCCTGCGGGCATCGCTCCGGGAAGTGCGGAGCCGGCGGGCGTGGCTGCTCCCTCCACTCCATTCCCAAAAAATACCCCCGTTCTCAATATATTATTCCTTGGTTATAAATAATCCCCTGAGACCCCACCCCCCCGGCAGGACCCCCCTCTTCCTCGGGTGTGCCNGCCGGGGCAGCCCAGGCCCCCTCCCTTTGTTAGGGCCGGGGCAGTCGCTCATCCCGCAGCGTGTTCCCGGCCACATCCCGGCCCGTCGGGCGATCCCGGTGATCCCGGTCCGGAGGCAGCACTGGGCAGCCTGGCCCCTCCCCGGACACCGCCTGCAGCCCCTGGCCCAAATCAGAACTAACTGCTGCGCCGCTTGTTTGTATTGTTTTTTCAGAATCCTCATCAAGAATAGGGCTCCTGCCAGGTAAATGGATTCTTGCCTCATTTTCAATGCCCCTGGGAGGATTTGTAGCCAAAATGCCGTTTTACTGCTTTGTCTCGAACCCCCCATTTTCTCCTAAAGCTGATGATCCTAGGCGGGGGTGAGGGTCGAGGCTGGGGCCAGCAGCCCCAGGGCACAGCACAGCCCTTCCTTCCCCTCAGAGTTAACCTGGCAGATGCTCTTCTTGCGGAGCCATTTTCTCTCCCTCATTGTCTCGCAGCCTTTTGTGTGTGCGGGTAGGTCCTGCCCGGGGAGCCAGGAGTAGCACAGAAATAATCAGGTTTTCAGGCGTTCCGGGCTTGCGGGGAGCCTTTCACACCCTCACACCCTCCATTCTGCCGGGCTGCCCAGCCCAGAGCTGCAGACAAAGGCAGCAGCGCCTGGCACCACTGCAGCAGCACCAGAGCCTGGGCTGTACCAGAGCCTGGGCTCTGCTGGATGGCAGCGAGGGTCGGGCAGCGCTGGCAGGGCACAGGGCAGGGGGGTCTGGCCACCCCGCTGGGATCTGGGGGCTCAGGGTGCCCGGATGCCACATCCCAGAGATCGTCGCTCCAGGATCTATCGCAGCGGTGCCGTGCCTTCTGCGCCCTCATCTCCCTGCTCCTGCCTGCAGCCGAGCTTGTGCTCCTCTCCCTCCCTCCTCGCTCCAAGAGGGGGTTCAGCCCCCATTTAGTTCGGGTGTCCAGCCTCCCGGGGCACCGCATGTGCCACCCACGCGCGTGGCAGGGGCAGCTCAAGCTCGCACCCGAGACCAGTGCTTAGGTGAGTCCTGTCCGCACAAAAGTGTTTGTCCCTCCCCGTCTCCTGGGATGTGCTTCATCCCCAGGCCAGAGAGGCCATCCTGCCGCCGTCACGTCCCGCCTGCCCCACCACAGGCACCTCCCGCTCGGATCCAGGCAGGGGATCCATCTGCCAGATGCTCAGCGGCATCTCCGCAGCTCGTTCCCGCTGCTCGGCCCCACCGCAGCTGGGCTGCAAATGCCGCCTGGCCGTGCTGTCCCCAGGGGAGGGACTGTCCTGCGGCGTGCGGTGACAATGAGCCGTGGGAAGCAGGAGCGGCTCCGCAGCTGAACTGCAGAGTCATCACGGCCCCACTCCCCCGGGACCTGCTGCCGTCCTGGTTTGCCCAGGCGGGCAGGGCAGGAGCAGGAGAAGGGCAGGCCACAGACATGGGCTGGCTGCTGGCATCGGCCATGTGTCCCCAAGTCCCTCAGGAGGTGGAGCAGCACCCACCGCAGCGTGGCTGTGACCGCCAGTCACCCCAGTTTAACCAGTGCCTGCGGAACCACAGGGTCCCAGTGACCCAGCTTAAGCTCAGGGCAGGGGCAGAGGTGGCCGTGGCCATCAGTCCCTGCCTCCAGCAGCACGTGGAGACAATTTGGGGTATTGCCACCATTTCTGGTGTGGTGGTTCCCGGTGCCCCCCCGTGCCTGGTCCAGCTCCCCTACTCTGCAAGGGGACAGGGACAGGAGGGCCTGTGCCCAGCCCTCCTGCCAGGCTCCTGCCCTTCCCTGTTTCTCTCCCTTGCTGCGTTGGTTGTTTCTTTTGCAGCTGCTAATGACTGACCTGAGGTCTGTTCACACAGTCCCCTCGCTGCCTCCCCGGCACAGAGCCACACGGAACAGGGGACATTGCACGGCACTCCCGTAGCTGGTGACCACAGGTAGGACTCTGGGGAGGGGACACGGGTGGTGCCAGCCCCATGCTCTCCCACCTCCTGTGAGCCGGGAGGGTGCTGGGCAGTCAGGACCAGCCTTGCTCCCCAGGGCCCCATCCCCTGGAGGTTTCTCCCCAGGCCCCAGCGGGATGCAGGGGTTCACACCCTCCCCAGGGCCACCTGCATGGGAGGATGTGTCCCCTACGCATGCCCAGCAGAGGGGAGGGGGCGGCTGCCACGGCCCAGGGTCTCACAGCATCTCTGCTCCCCAGTGCCACCACCCCAGGGGCACGGCCCCTGCCTGGCCAGACTGACCGTGTCCGGAGAGGAGCCGGGCTCATGAGCCACCGTCGCCACCAACACATGATGCCAGAGCCGGGCTGGCCCCAGCAGAGCACCCCGGTGCCCGCTGCCATGGCGTGGAGCCACAAGCCCGGCCACTGCGGGGGACACAGCCCAGGAGACTGCGGTGGTGGCACCTGAGGACACGGGGCTGCACGTGCACGTGGTTTTCCTGCGAGGTGCTGGGGTGTCCTTGCCTCCCACTGCTCCCCCCCAGACCTGTCCCCTTCCCTGAGCGCGGTGTAGGAGGAGGGAGAAGGGAAAGGGAGTGGGGGCAGAGCTGTGCTAGCTCCTCAGGGAGACACCATGGCCAGAGCCCAGCGGGACTCTGTTTGTCCCCACTGATCCTGCCCTTCCCTCTGGCTGTCGGTGAAGTCCTGGTGCTTTCTGCTTGGGAGGTGCCTTGGCAGGACCCTGCCTCTGCTCCCTTGGTTTGTGGAGCTCCCTGGAGCATGGGGAGGAACATGGGCAGTGAATCCTCCTCCAATGGCCTCTGCAGTGGCCCCACAAGCCCCATAAGTGACCGTGTCCTCACTGAGCAGCCACTCGGGCCCATGTCCCCACACAGGCAGAAGGGCAGGGGATGCAGTGGGCTGGGGGCTGAGGGCAGACACAGCTCATGGCAGCTGTTAGGGCCTTGAAGTCCAAACTGGAAAAGCATTCTCCTGGGGACCAGAGGAGCTCGTGCTGCGGCAGGAGGTGACCCAGAGGGGCACAGGGCAGAGGCTTTCCTGGGTGCCCTGTCCCAGCCCTGTTTCTGGGGGCACAGTGTTCCTGCCACCCTTGGAGCACTGCTCAGCCCCATGGAGAGGCAGCTCCTGATGGGGAGGGGGTTAGCTGTGGGCCACCTTTCCTCTGCTCCATGGTGGTTTTCCCTGCTGGGCCTCCTCCTCCCTGCACGTGCAGTGGGAGCTTGGTGCAGACCTGGAGCAGCTGTCGTGGTCTCTGCTGGAGCCCTGCTCTCGCAGAGCTGCTGGAGCCTCACCCCAGACACTGCCAGTGACACTTTCATCCCTTCCTTCTCTGCTTCTTCCAGCTCCTTTAGTGTCCTTTAGGCACTGCTGGGACTGTCTCCTCCATGCATCCTGTCTCTCACCTTTCCCAGTCCCGAGCGTGGGAAGCACACGCTGTGGGAGGACACTCACTGCTGAGGCCTTCGGCACCTCCCTGGCAGGGATCAGAGGGGCAGATGCCTGCTGAGCATTTCATTTAGAGACAGGTTATGTTCTACCAGCTAAACGCTCCACTAACACCTTCCCTAATATCAATCCGGTGGCAAAGCCCAAAAACGCCTCCTGCTCTTGAGCCAGAGCCCTGCTGCTGACAGGCCCGGCTCTGCATGCTGCCAGTATTAACCTACTAACCTGCTGGGAGCCCTGTGCCCTCCCCGGGGCTGCCACGGCCCCTGGCACGTGGACTAACCCACTAACCAGCCCAGAGCATGCCCTACTAACCCACAGCCGCCTCGCCTCGTGCCCACTAACCACGGCAGCAGCGCTGCCTTTAAAGGGGAACGGAAAAGCTGGAAAAGGGCTTTGGAAGTTCCAGGTGTCAGTGCCAGGCTGCACAGGCAGAGACGGGCAGGGGCAGCCAGGACAGAGGACTGTGGGCAGGAGTGATGTCTGTGCCAGGGGGCCAGCAGCCCCTGCCCATGCAGGCAGCCCCAGTCCCGGGCAGCAGAGGGGACCAGCATCCCTGTCCTGGGCAGAAGAGGGGACCAGCATCCCTGCCCCAGGCAGCAGAGGGGACCAGCAGTTGCCACCCCGGGCAGCAGAGGGGACCAGCAGTTGCCACCCCAGGCAGCAGAGGGGACCAGCAGCCACTGCCCCGGGCAGCAGAGGGGACCAGCAGCCCCTGCCCCGGGCAGCCCTCGGCGGCACGAGGAGAGGGTTTCTCCCCACACGCCCTGCCCGGCTCTGCCTGTGGAGCCTGTTGCTGACTAGGAGCCTAAAACGGTTTTATCAGCAGAAGCTTTTCAGTTCCTTTTTAAGCCAGTAGATCTCTGTTACTAACACATTCCTGAACTGAATTAAACAAACTAACCATTGCTGCTTTTCTCTTCATTTCTCTTCCAGTGCGTGTGTCCTCTAAGGCAGACCAGTGCCCTGCTTCTGTTACTAACCTGTACTTCTGTTCCCGCTGCACTAATCCGCCCTGACTGTCTCTCTCTTGCTACTAACAACTCTCTTTGCACTTTGCCTCTCGGGTGCTGTTTGCCATGACAAGTGACAGTGGCTCCTCCTGGACTTACTCACCTGCAGCACCTGATTTTCGGTGCTGCTGAGCATCCCTGGCTCCCGTTTGGTACCACGGGAGAGAAGATGCTCAGGCTGGGGCACTTCGAAAATTTTCCTCTTGGCCCATTTTCCAACAAATTTCACGTGGCACAATGAGGAAAAGAGGCTGGGTGGCAATAGGACAGTACAAACCCATCGATAATGGGCAGTAATGGCTGTAAAGGTCCAGCAAACCCAGTTTGCAAAGAGATTCAGCCACACAGTGAAGCTACTGCCATGAGCCCGAGCTTGGGGCTCTCCTGAGGCCCCAGGTCACCTGTCATGGGGAATGTTCTCGTGCTGCTCCCAGCATTGGTGCTCTTGGCCTCCTCTCTTCACCCCCTTTGTGTCTCCACAGTTTATCTTGTGCCTGGTGCATGTGGAAGCCGCTGCTGGCAGCGTGGCCCCGACTAACTCAGCTCTGCGTCACCACCGGGTTGGTACCTGCAGGGTGCCCTGGCCCCAGCCAAGGGCAGGGGTGGGCAGTGCGTGTCTCTGCTGTCGAGTGATGGGGGCACAGCCCAGGCTTTGCTTTCTGTCCATCCATCAGCCAGATGAACGTCCCCAGGCTCTGCAGGCATCCTGCCAGGGTGAAGGATCCAGGCCCTGGCCCGCTGGTGTGGGTTTGGCACATGGCAGGGCACCAACAGCGTTCAGGGCTGCCGTGGCCAGCGGGGCAGAGCCAAGCCCTGTGTGCCAGCAGAGGATGGTGGCCCTGTGCTGCTGGCAGGGACAGGCTGGCTCATAAGGACATCTCAGGCTGTGGTGCTGGGGGGACACAGCACCGCTCAACCAAGGGTCACAGCAGCTCTGTCCAGGGGGACAGACCCACACAGGGTCTAGCTCTGGCTGGTCTCTCTCGCCTTTGCCTTGTGCTCACTGCTCCCATGTCGAGGGCCTCCCCAGACCACCTGCTGTCACTGGCTGATGTCACTGTCACTCTCCTGCCTGCTCTGGAAGGCAGAGCTGGAGCGGAGTCTCCTGAGTGGCCCCATGACACTGCCACCGCCCCTGGGCACCCCTGCTCTGCTCTAACCCCAGCCTGCTCCTTCAGCTGGGGGGTCTCTCTCAGGCCGATGGGGATCCCCCCCTCCCCACCCAGCTCCGTGTCTGTCCAACTTCCACCTTATCCCACTAATCCCCCAGCTCCCCTTCCTCCACATGGCTGGCACCAGGATGGGTTTTTGGGCTGATGCTCCTGTGTTTGAGGGAAGGGGGAGACAGGGCCCTGCTGTGGGCAGAGTGGGGAGCACAGGAACAGCAACGGGCCAGGAGGACAAGCCAGGTCGGGCCCAGGGTGGGCGGGTTCAGGAACCTTGCAGAGGTGAGGAGCACCACGAGCATGGGGCTGGGGTTGTCAGAGCCCGCCACTGTGGGGGACTCTCCTCCCTGCCCCACAGACCCCCCCTCTCTGCTCCAGAGCAACCCCAGTGCACACAGGGGGACCTCTCCAGGCTTGTCACTTAGGGACAAGTCGCCCTGATGGCCCAGAGGATGCCCTGGGCAAGTGTCACCTTGCACAGGCTCCTCAGTGGGAACAGGCCACCAGTGCCCATGGGTGGCTGCTCCCCTCACAGAGCGGGGCAGGAGGGCACAGGGGCTCCACCAAACAGCCAGGTTGCTCCTTTGTTCTGCTCCTGCACCTCAGGGCTCCCTGTCCCTGCTCCCCAATTCCCGTGGCTGGCAGGAGTTGATATGTCTCTCTGTCCATCCCTCTTTGCTGGTGCCCCCAGAGCTGTCTGGAGAGGGGCACGGTGTGCAGACCCCCCTTCACCTGCGGTGGTGGGGCCAGGGAACCCCAGCAGTGACATGGGCAGAGGTCCAGCCCTGGGGTGCACTGTCCTGCCCAGGGTGCCCCAGCCCAAGCTGGCCAGGGCTGCCCCTGCTCTGCGGGCACAGCCACGGTGGGGCCAGACGCTGGCCAGGAGTCCTGTGAGTCACCACAGCCCCGAGGATGTCCCCACTGCCTGTAATGTCTACTGTGAACATGGCAAGTGTGCAACCACCTCGCAGGCTTCTGTCTTTGTGCAGCGTGGGGGGCTGGGGGCACCCCCGTGTGAGGCTGGGCTGGGGGTCCCTCAGCTCCCATGGGGGCGTGGGGGGCAGCAGGGCAGGCCGTTCTCACCACGGCCACCTCGGCATCCTGCTGAGGAGCCGGGACCACCGGGGGTCTGGCAGGACCAGAGGGGCCCTGGGTGGGCGGTGGGGGAGAAGGGGCTTCGTGCCGGGCAGGGCCCCGCGGAGCGCAGGAGTGGGGTCACCCCCGGGCACCTCCGGCTGGTGGCTCTGGGGGCGCGGTGCCACCGCCCAGCGCTGGGGAGCAGAGCGGGCACGGACCCCGCGCTGCCTCCGAGCCGGGACAGCCCCGCGGGGCTGAGCCCGCGGTCCCGGGGGGCGGTGGGGGCTGCCGAGGGAGGACGGAGCGGGGAGGAGGGGACCGGGGGCTGCTGGGGCTGC
>VYXC01001933.1:2654428-2664703 GCA_013397175.1 Platysteira castanea | reverse complement strand
GGGCCGGGCGCGGGGGGCTCGGGGCACTCGCCGGTACCGGGCCGGGCGCGGGGGGCTCGGGGCACTCGCCGGTACCGGGCCGGGCGCGGAGGGCGGCGGCAGGTGGAGCTCGTGCTCCAGGAAAGCCCCCGGCCCGGCTCCGTCCCTGGAAGTGTCCAAGGCCAGGCTGGACAGGGCTTGGAGCAACCTGGGATGGTGGAACGCGTCCCTGCCCATGGCCGGGAAATGGAACGATTGAGCTTTACGTGCCTTCCGATAGAAACCATTCCACGATTCTGCGATTCCAGCCTGGGACACAATGGTCGCAGTGAGCAGGACAAGGCGGCTGCCTGCCCTTCTCCGGAGGGGGAGGCTGGACCCCTCCGGCTGTGGGGAGGGGTCGCGGCTCCGTCCCCTCCCCGCTGCTCCCGGCGGAGCGGGAGGGCAGCACCCAAAGCGTGGTGTTTGTTTTCCCAGCGTTTTGACGTGTCACAGAGAGTGCCCCCAGCCCGTGTTGGCAGGGAATGCGTACGAGCAGGAGAAATGATGCTCATCTACATCGGATTGCGCCGCGGTTCTGTGAAATGGACCCGGGGCATTTCGGGGAGCGCGGGGCTCTCTGCCTCAGAGGGGCCCTGCGGGAAGGGCTTTGCCAGAGGGATTGTGCGTGCCCAGAGCACCTTTCCCAAACGCCCCAGCACTGGCCACGGAGCTGCCGAGGGGGCCAGGGAAGCAGGCAAGGAGCCAGCCCAGCGAGCAGGTCCTGGGCAGCCCCATGCCCACAGCTCTGCCCAAGTCCCGGCTGCACTGCCCTGCACAGGGGGGGTTCCGTGTCTCTGTTCCCACCTCTACAAATAGGACATTAAAAATCCCCACACATTTTCCATTTGCTCCCTCCCTTTCAGCCGGAAGGCAAATGCAGCTGTGCTCACCATACCCACACCCTTGTCCAGGTTTTTCTCAGATCCTGGAGCTTTATCCCGAGAAGCATCCTGTGTTTGCTGTCCCCAGCACCTCACAGGGACACAGCTGGGGTTTGGTCTGCCTTAAATGGGGAAACTCGCTAACTGTGGGCATCACCCCTGTCACACACGGCCTGCACCTCCCTGTGGGGTGGAGCAGGTGCCCTGGGCAGCCAGTGTGGCTGCTCACCTTGGGCAAGGAAAAGCCTTCTTAACCCCATCGGTGCCCATGGCCTACAAGCCTCTTTTTTTACCAGATAGCTCTGTCTGTTCCATATCTTGCAGCAAGAGGGACATGTGGAATACTGAGTGGAGCTGGAGCTGAAGGCAGGACATCCTGGCACGTCTTGAAGCAATTAAAGTATCAATTACACAGCTTGGAGCCGCCGTCCTTCCCTCTTCCACCCTGCAGAACAAGGCAGGGGCTGTGGCTTGGTTGGGCCTTGATAAGGCTTTCAGCTGACAGAGAGCAGGTTTAGATTGAGTATCAGGGAAAAATTCTTCCCTGTGAGGATGGTGAAGTCCTGGCTGTGGCTGCCTCATCCCTGGAAGTGTCCAAGGCTGGGCTGGACAGGGCTTGGAGCAACCTGGGAGAGTGGAAGGCGTCCTTGCCCATGGCAGGAGGAGGCAATGGATGGGCTTTAAGGTTCCTTCCAACCCAAACCATTCTGTGCTCCCATGCCATGCCAAGGGCTCCCAGATCCTGATTTCTCTAGGATCAACCATGTTTGGGCTCTTCCCTCCACTGGGAGCAGCTCCAGGCCCGTGCTGCCACATGCTCATTAATATGTGGGATTGTGAGGCGATCCATAATTAGATGCTAACTGAGTTTTCTCTAAGTTGGGTGAGGGAAGGTCACCAAGGTAGGACTGGAGTCAGCTTATTGTTATTATCAATCAATAACCTATTTATTTTCCAACATTCCTATTAACCTCTGCGAGCCACTCGCCGTTTCCCTATGAAAGGGCTGTGCCGCCGCTTTGCTGACTGGACAACTCTGATTGAAAATGGAGCAGTGACCCGACCCCAAAAGCAGAATCCAATTAAAATCATTTTCATTTGTAGATTAATATTTTTTAACGTGTTCTACATCCCTTGCTTCAGCATTTCACACAGGAACTGCTGCCTCATTACACGAATGCCCGTATCAGTGGTGCCATAAGAAAATAATTGCGAATAATTAGACACGGAGACATTAGGACTGTCCTTCTCCAGGACTGAGGGACAGTGCCCAGCTGTTGTGTGCCACCACCATGGTGGCAGTGACCAGGATGCTCGTGGCTGGTGGGGCAGGGCTGCTGTGCCTGGGGTGAGGAGACGGACAAGGAGGTCTCAGTGTCCGGCTCCTCGTGCCCCTGTCCAGGCACCAGCCCCAGGGACGAGGGTGGGTGAGGGTCCCTGGTGGTTCATCCTGTGCTGGTGGAAGAGATCCCCAGTCATGGGAGTTCATCACACCACGCTGGGTCCCATCCTTGTCCCCTCCCGGAGCCTGGTGCTGAGCACTGCTGAGCGCAGGAACGGCTCGGTCTCAAGGTAAAGTCTATTATTAATAATGTGACTTTGATAATAAAAGGATTAAAATTAGGTTTATGGTTTGCCGACTGCCCTTTCCACGCTGTAATCACCCCTCATCCATATTCATGAGCCTCTCATTAGTAACCACTGCTTACAAGGCGGCTAAACAGCCCAACCCTTCCGCAGCCACCATCTCCTTAACTGCTTAACTTGCTCGCTGATTACCAACATCAAATTAACTCTGCAGAACGGATCTAATAAGCTTCCCGGTGGCTTCAAACCTCCTTGAAAATTGCTCTGATGTCTCCATGGGGTCCTATTAAAAAAAATCCTTCCCCTGTGAGTGTAACAGGGAGTGCATTGGGCTGCAGCTGTGGCGCTGCTGGTGCCCATCCCTGCCCGGTGCCCAGGGGCAGCTTCCCGGGTGCCCCCGCAGTGCCCAGAGGAGCAACCCCGCTCCGTGTGGTGCCTTTGCACTGTTTGAACTCATGAGTTGTTTTCCCTGATCCTTCATTAAACACTCCAAGACTTAATTTCACTATTTGGTAGCTCGGGGGTTGTGTAACAAAAGAATAAATAAGAACGACCTTTCCATTTAATTACTTTTTTTTTTTAGATGTGGGAAATGCCTCGGCTCTCTGGCAGCGGGTGTGGGGGTGTCTGGGGGCATTTGGGAGTGACAGGACCAGCCTGAGGATGCTGGTTCTGGTCTGGGCCAGGTTTGGGGACACCCCGCAGTGCTGGGGGCAGTGCGGTGCCACGGAGGACAAGCCATGGGCTGGGCACAGAGCACGGGGGTGGCTCCCTGGCAATTAACTCTGAGGAGTGTTTCAGCAGCGGCCGTGGCCATGCAGAGGAACGCCAGGGAGCGAGGGAGCCTTCATCCCTCATTGCCATGGCAACCGTGCACAGGGATGGAGAGCTGAGGGGCCTGGGGGGATGCATCCCTCTTGGAACACAGACCCCCGGCTGGGGTGGCTGCTGAGACACCCCCAAACCCCCTTCTGGGATGGGGATGGGTGGGCTGCACCCGCTGGGATGTCATGGGCCTCCAGCAGCCAGACCCCCTCCGGTCCCCAGCCCACCTGGGCCTCGGAAGCCCCTGGATGCAGCCAGGTGAGATGGGAGATCCATCCGTGGGACATCCCTTGGGGCAGCAGGCAGGGCTGGCTGCACCCCCTTCTCCCGGGGAAGGTGTGCAAGGTGCAAGGCCGAGCCCCCAGCCTCTGTTCCATGCCCCCCGACTCCCCTGCACGGAGCCCCCCGCCCTGCCTGGCATTGATGGAACGAGCTGGGTGGCTGCAAATTCCCGCATCCAGCCCGTATTTCCTGCCTGCTGGAGAGAGCGTCCTGCAGCAGGCACAGACAGGGGAGATTTACTAGGCAGGAGGTGGAGAATTTGTGCACGGGCTCCCTGCTTGGTGCCACCGGGGGCTGGGAGCTGGAGGAGGCAGCTGCTGGCACTGTGTCCCCTCGCCCTGTGTGTCCCCGAGTGAGGGACAGGGATTCTCCACTCGCTCCTGAGCCCTGGAACCCCTCAACCTTGGGGTCTGCTCCCCAGGGCCAGCAGTGTTAGAGGGGTTGGGGGTCAGGCTGTGTGCCCATCTACTGCCCCAGGGTGGGCAGAGGATCCTGTGGCCCTGCTGCACAAAATCCCAGCCCTACACCATGCCCATCCTGGCCCATCCCAGCCCTACACCATGCCCATCCTGGCCCATCCCAGCCCTGCACCATCCCAGTCCTGCACCATCTCTGTCCCACACTGTGTCTGTGAAAACACAATAAAGGAGACTCTCACACTTGCTAGGTTCAGCAGAAAGGAGGGAAAAGAGAGAGTTTATTTACATTTGACATATTTTATAACATTCTCAACTCCACAGGGGATTGGAGGACATGTCACTTCCTCCTCAATCNCATCCCAGCCCTGCACCATCCCTCCCCACACCATCCCAGCCCTGCACTATCCCTTCCCACCCCATCCCTGCCCCAGGAGCAGCTGTGGAGGAGCCCCTGAACTGCAGGGCTGGCAGGGAGCTGGGCACACAGCCTGGAGCAGGGGTGTAAGGCCACCACTGTCGAGCAGGCAAGGAAGAAGATCCTCAGCCTTCTGCCCAGCCAGAGGAGACTTTCCCACCTGGCCCCAGCCCAGCTCAGAGATGGGGCACCTCGGGCAGGGAGAAGCCATTCTGCACCCCAACCCCTCGCTTTCACTCCACACCCCTCACCCACAACCCCCTCCCTGCATATTCTCCCCAGATTCAGGCTGATATTAATAATGGCTTATTTCAAGCTTTCAGCTCACTTTCTCTGAAGAAAATATTTATCCTGAGCTCCATTTTCCATTTCTTTTCAATTACCCAGGGCGGATCACCGCACCACAACTCTCCTCTTTAGCCATGAACACAAATCCTATTGCCTTTTCTCTTCCCGTGTATTTGCCCTTTGATTTAAGCTGCATTTTCTCCTGTTTTCATCAGTTCTGGCCCTCTCCTGCTGTATATCTCCCTGTTTATCTACTTTCCAAAGGCCTCCCCCTATTTCTCCGGCCCGGATCAATACAGCTGCAGAGCCGACTGGCAGCTCCTTGCTGCTGCTGCCTGTAGTTTTTCTTAGGGGACTTGTCCAGTATTTCTTGTTAAGCTTCTGTCTCAGCTTGTTCCATTTCTCATTAGGTTTTAGCACTGGCATTGTAGTATTTCTTGCATTTCCATGCTGCCCAGCGGATCTCTCGGAATTCTTAATGGTGAGGCTTAAAGCCTCCTCTTTAGAGGGCTCCCGGGTCCTCCCCGGCAGGCTGGAAGCGCTGAGCAGCGAGACACTTTGGTTTTCTGGTGGAGAGAAGAATTTCTCCCGCTCTAAGCAGGGCCAGGAGTTTTTCTTACAAAAGAGATGATGGGGATTATTCGCATTTTAGGGCAGTTTTTCCAGGGGATGCATTTCCTGGGGCTGTTGCGAGTGGCAGTGCCAGAGGGTGGGGGAAGGATGTGATGGCTGCAAGGGCAGAGTGTGGCAGCCCCTCTGAGCCCCCTCTGTGCTCCCAAGAACCCAAAACACGACCTCTGCATCCCTGCTCAGCAGCGCACACCCTGGCTTTTCCAAAGGGTTTTTTTCCCCTCTGTATCCCTCCCAGAATTTTCCTTCCAAGAGAAAAGCTGCTGTTAAAACCCAGCCCAGCTTTGCAGCTGTCAGGAGCCAGCAGATGTATTGCTCTCATGGCTGCATCCCTGAGTATTAAACACGACGCGCAGCCGCCACCACGCAATATTTCCTGGGATGCCACGGCACTGCAGGAGCCAGGCAGTGTCCTTTAAAATCAAACCAATTTTTCCTGTCTTCTCCACAGAATAGTTTTATTTATCCTCACTCCACCAGCTGTTACTGCAGGTTAACCAAAGGTTGTGAAAACCACTTTTCAAACACCCCTTAACTTTGTGTGGTTTGTTATTGAAATTATTCAGCTTGGATTGAGGGGTTTTCCTTATCAGATTGGGATACAACAGGGAAATCTGGCCCTTCCCTGCCCTGCAGAGCACTCTGCCCCTGGAGCTTGGAGCCTTCCCAGGGCCACGGAGCTGCCTGGGAGGGATGGGGACTGAGGGATGGGGTTTGGAGTGATGGAGACTGAGAGATGGGAATTGAAGTGATGGAGATTGAGGGATGGGATTGCAGGAATGGGGATTGCAGGAATGGGGATTGCAGGGATGGGGATTGCAGGGATGGAGATTGCAGTGATGGGATTGCAGGGATGGAGATTGCAGGGATGGAGATTGCAGGGATGGGGATTGAGGGATGGGGATTGAGGGATGGGGATTGAGGGATGGGGATTGAGGAATGGAGGCTGAGGGAGGGGGATTGCAGGGATGGAGGTTGTGTGATGGTTCAGCCCTTGCACACCCCTGAATTCCATTTCTGTGCAGGTGATTCCCTCATCCAGGAGATGAAGCCGAGGCTGACAAAATCCAGACTCCTCTTCAGTCTGATTGGGATAATTCAAAATGAGCTAAGCAGAAGGGAATTATTATTAAATGTGAATAAAAGTTAAATAAAGCTGTTTAGGAGCTGCTCTGAGATGGACCATCCACATCAGTCAGGGGGAAATGCATCTCTGAGACTCCTGGTCAGGTATCCAGGGCTGCCCAGACCCTCATTACCTCCCTGTTAATGGGGACAGTGATGACACTGTGGGGATTATGGAGAGGAGTCACAGCTCTGACACAGCCTGGGGACAGCAGAGCGAAGTGGGCAGGGGCACAAGGGGTGGCAGTGGGGACAGGAGGTGTCTGACCCACACCAAGGAGCCATGGAACATCCTGGTGTTTGTACTTCCCTGCAACCCACCCACCAATCCCACGGCTGACAGAGATGTATTTTTAGCTGCTGCAGCACAATTAAGTCTTCTCGTTAGTCTCAGGAGGAGAAGGAGGCTGTTGGTTTACTTGCAAATGCTTGAGGTAATTCTCTAATGGCTCCTCCACCATTACACAGACACTGTTTTCCATCTCTTATCATATGTAATCCCTAATGATTCCTCCGTTATGTCCTGTTTTATTAAAGCACCATTGAACTATAGCCTATTGATTTAGATTTCACAGACAATTGAAATTTAAATTGACTCCAAATTGAATGTCTCCATGCAATCTGTGTTCTGCACTAAAGATAGATAAAATGCTTCTATTTTTGATAACAACTTATAGCGGAGGCACATTTTAATTTCAGGAGGCACAGAAGGGCGTCAGGATTTCCATGACAATGGCAGGTGGCCTGGTGGCAGCAGGTTCCTGACCCCTCTGGGCACTTGCTGTCCCACGGGGCTCGGAGGGAGCAGCAGGGCAGCGTGCGTGTGGTCACTTGTGTTGGATTTAGACAAAAATGGGATTTAACGCCATGAAGGCTGTGGCTGGGGAATTCCTGGAGGGCTCTTGAACTCCTGAGCAGCAACTGAGCCACCCGTGCCGGCTGCCCGAGGTGCCAGTGGGTGCTTGGCCACTGGGATGCTTTTCATAAATCACAGAACCACGGAATCCCAGACTGGTTTGGGTTGGAAGGGATCTTGAGGCCCGTCTGATTCCACCCCTTGTGTGGGGCCAGGTTGTTGGTGCTGCTGAGGGATCTCAGGGGATGCTCCCCCACGCTCCTGTCCCCAGGCAGGGGCTGGCAGGGCTGTGGGGATCACCCTTCCTGCCAGGGCTGTATCCATCAGCCAACGAACAGCTCACTGCAGGGTGGAATTATCTGCGGCTCCAACACAGACATTATTCCCAGCAGGAGGCACATGGGCAGAGCTGGTGGCAGATCACAGCCTGTAACTCTTGGTGATTCCCACCAGAGCTCCTGGGAGGTGGAGGAGCGGGGCCTGGAGCTGCAGGGATGGCCACACTCACACTGTGCTCCGAGGGGACACGCAGGGATGGGATACAGGGAGTGAGGAGTCACAGCGCCAGGACAGGGCACAGCTCCTGTGTGCTCCTGTCAATAGGCTGCTGCTCCAGCCAGCTCTCTGCACCCCCAGAGCTGGATTTAGCCCTTAATTTGGTGAATAAAACCTGGAGGACATGTAGGGCCCAGTGAGGTTTGCGCCTCTGGTGCCGTGTTCTGACTGCACGCTCCGTGTCAGCTCTGCTGTACGTGTCCTGCCAGAGGGATTCTTGAGGGTGGCCTGAGCAGGGCCAGCAGCTGGATTGATGCTCCCTGTGGATCCCTTCCAATTCCAGGTATTAGGAAAACCATCTTCCCTGTGAGGGTGCTGAGGCCCTGGCACAGGGTGCCCAGAGAAGCTGTGGCTGCCCCATCCCTGGAAGTGTCCAAAGTCAGGTGGGATGGGGCTTGGAGTACCCTGGCCTAGTGGAAGGTGTCCCTGCCCATGGCAGGAGGTGGGACTGGATAGGATTTAAGGTCCTTTCCAACCCAGGCCATTCCCTGATTTCCCAGCCATCAGGGCTGTGTGTGGGGCCGGTGCCTGCTCCAGGGGTGGGGAGGTGACAGGAGACCTACGAAAATCCTGCTGGCATTGGTGCTGCCCACCTGGAAGGACAACACCTCCCCTCAAAACCTCTGGTGAAACCCACCTGCCTTCGAAACCCACCTGAATTCCTACAGGCAGAGCTGTCACCCAATTTCTCAGGGCACCGTGGTTTTCTGCGAATGATAGACAGTAATTAAAACTCAGCTAATAACCTCCTCACTCCTGACATTTCTACAGGGGTTTTCTTCACCATTATCTACATATAGATTAAAAATTGTAATTGGACCAGAGATAGGGTTAGAAAAATCCACCCCCTTCCCACTGATCGTTTGCCGCTGAGTGACACTTGGAAATTTTATTTAATCTGGGGAAAATTGAGTTGAACTCCAGTAAAAGTTGAGTTAACGTGAAGTACCTGTGTTGGGTAGGAAATGCACTCGACTGAGGGATGAAAGGAACGGGTGGGAAAGGGAGTGGAGCAGCAACAGGTATCATAGTGATGTTTCCGTACCAAAAAAAAGTGAAAAAATGGAGGAATTGATGATGTTGGCAGCACCAGGTGCTTTAAAGATTCACTGGGAGCAACCAGCCAAGCTGAGAATTAATCCAGCCCCACCCAGCAATTCCCAGTCTCTTTCCATCCAATCCTATGGTTCATGTTTTCCTGGAATGCCCAGCTGCCCCCTGGGCATCCCGGGAAAGCAAAGATCCTGTGAATTCCGTGCATCCTCCCATCCATCCCAACTCCACGATGATTACAGACACTTAATTATGACCTCAATAATTATTATACCACGGAATTAGTAATGGGATAATGACAGCATTTATTGGAAGCTGTGACATATTAACTAAGCGGGGCAGTATTAATTGCAATGGTGAATTATTCTCATTGCCACTATTTCAATTCTTGTTTTGTCACTATTACATTTATGACAGCAATAATTACATCTCTAATATACTCATTATTGGGAGATATACAGAATAAGTCTGGATAAATGCAGCAATTAAGGGATAATGCTCCTGGTGGGGAGTTGAGGAGCAAGAAACGGCTTTGGAGGTTGGTTTTAAGGACTCTCCTGATGGAGATGACCTTTCACAGGATGAAGGCTTGGCACGGGGGAAGCATCCTTGTTGGCACAGGGATCACACTGCCACAAGACTCCAGAGAGGCCTCAGCTCCTGGAGATGGTTCCAGCTGGAATGCCTGGGGGGGTTTCCACGAGCAGGGGTGCCCAGGGGTGCCAGCCTGGGGTCCCTGTGAGCTGGGGCACCTGGGAAAGATCGCCAAGATCGTCAAATCCAACCATCAACCCAGCCCCACCACCCTGCTCACCCCCAACCTGCGTCCCCAAGTGCCACACCCAACACGTTTTCTGAACACCTCCAGGGATGGGGTCTCCACAGCCCCTTCCAAGGCCTGACCACCCTTTCCATGAAGAAATTCTCCCTGAGACTGTTTCGTCTTCTGTCATTTGCTGGTTGGGAGAAGACCCCGATCCCCACATGGCCGCAACCCCCTTCCAGGGAGGTGTAGAGAGCAAAAACATCTCCCCTCTACAGCCCATGCTGCTTCTCGACCCAGTTCCTGCTCCTGTGCTTATCTCCAGGAGCCAGCCCAAGGATGATTGTCCCACGAAGTGCTGTCCCCCCTCCCCGCGGCTCTTCCTCCAGCCACATCCTGCTCTTTCTCACCGCGAGCTATCCCCAGCAATCCTTGGCTGGCTCCGCCGCCCTCCGGCTCCCGGGGTCCTTTCCCGGGAGACTTTCACGGCGGTCCCCGCTGCTCTGCCTTGCCCAGGTGCGGCGGCGCGGCGGTGTCGCGGTGTGTCCCCACACGGTGTCCCTCTTCCCCCGCGG
>VYXC01001933.1:2637196-2650851 GCA_013397175.1 Platysteira castanea | reverse complement strand
CTGTGCCCCACAGGACACCCCAGCCACACAGCACTGCCAGGGCTGTGATGACACAGGCTGTGCCCCACAGGACACCCCAGCCACGTGGCACTGCCAGGGCTGTGACGGCACAGGCTGTGCCCTGGGGGACACCCCAGCCATGTGGCACTGCCAGGGGTGTGACATCACAGGCTGTGCCCCACAGGACACCCCAGCCACATGGCACTGCCAGGGCTGTGATGGCACAGTGCTGGCCCCGGGGGACACCCCAGCCATGTGGCACTGCCAGGGCTGTGATGGCACATTCTGTGCCCTGTGGGACACCCCAGGCACATGGCACTGCCAGGGCTGTGACGGCACAGGCTGTGCCCTGTGGGACACCCCAGGCACGTGGCACTGCCAGGGCTGTGATGGCACAGGCTGTGTCCCGTGGGACACCCCAGACACGTGGCACTGGCAGGGCTGTGACAACGCATTCTGTGCCCTGTGGGACACCCCAGCCACGGGGCACTGCCCGGGGTGTGACGGCACAGGCTGTGCCCTGTGGGACAGCCCTGACACCTCAGCAGAGGGCCCACAGGCATGCAGGGTGAGGGCTGGGTGCTGGCACAGTGCTGGCACCGCCACTGCCCGGGGACACGGAGGCAGCCCCCACTTCCAGCCTGGCACGGGCCACCAGCGGAGCTGAGCTGGGCTTGGAGCTCCCTCCGCCGTCTCATTAATCCTGATTTACAGGCGGAGGCAGCAGCCCAGGGCCCTCCTAACAGGCTGCCCAGGCTGATGTGCCTGCGCTGGAGGCAGCAGTGCCCGAGAGGAGGCCAGGCTGGATTATTCCGACGCACAGGGGAAGGGGAGCGGGAGCTGCCGGTGCGGTGTGGCAGTGTCCCGGCTGCGCTCCGGGTGCCAGCAGGGTGCCAGCTGACAGTCCCCTCACACATCGGGGGGGACCAGCACGGCCGGGTCCTGAGCCCCGGTGCTGGCAGCGAGCAGGACCCGCCGTGCCCGGAGCTGCCCGGCGGTGACACACACGAGGTGCCACATGTCACCACTGCCAGCCGAGCCTCGCGGCGCCCGCGCCTCCCGGCACGAGGGTGGAGCTTCCCCTCCATCTGCTCACCCAATACAGATGCTAGCACCTCTATTACACCTCTGCTCGGCTATTTTTCAACTTAAAGGGCTAATAATGCCTTAATAAAACTGTTTAATTACAGAAAATGTCCTTTATTAAACATAATCACCATATGGTTGCTACGTACTTATGGCCGCATCCGTTACCTGGGAAAGTGAAGCTTCCCCGGAGGCACCGGCGCTGACGGGGTGTGTTTAATTTATCCTACAGCACCCATGTTCGTGCTCTGAAGACTCGAGGAGCTCGCCACGAGGAGTGGAAGCCTCCACCTGTGCAGCCCCTGCGGTGTCGCTGAGCCCCTCCGGAGCCCCTTTGCCCCTCGCGGTGGCCCCGGGCTGTGGTCACACGGCAGCTCCAGACCCACAGCGGGGCCCTGCGGCCTCGGGGGTTGGGACCAGCCCCCTGCGGCCAGGGCCAGGCATGGGGACACCCCTTTTGGGGGCAGGCGCTGGTGTCCGCGCCCCGCAGCCAGCGCAGGGTGCAGCCCCTTCCCCGACACCCCGACGCAAGCCGGTCACAGCGGCCGGTGAATCCATTACACGGAGATGCATTTTCCACGAGCTGCTGAACCACTGGCTCCAAAGCAATTAGCGAAAGTAATGAACTTCAGTGCTGCGGCATCGAAGGGAGCCATTAACCCTTTCTCCTCCGCACGAGGTGATTGGAAACGCTGGGCCATGAAGAGCTCCGGACCCTCCCGGCACCCTGGCGCCGGCTGCTCGCACCTGTGCGAGGGGACAGTGACACAGCCGGGTGTCTCTTTTGCCTTCCCACCACAGCCCCACCTGGAGGGAGAGCCCTGCAGGGCTTCCATGTCCCTGCGTGCACCCATCCCTCTCTAGGACAGACATCCCTCTCCTGTCCCGAGCTCCGGGATCCGTGCAGGGTGTCAGGGATCCGTGCAGGGTGTCAGGGATCCATGCAGGGTGTCAGGGATCCATGCAGGGTGTCAGGGATCCGTGCAGGGTGTCAGGGATCCGCGCAGGGTGTCAGGGATCAGTGCAGGGTGTCAGGGATCCGTGCAGGGTGTCAGGGATCCATGCAGGGTGTCAGGGATCCGTGCAGGGTGTCAGGGATCCATGCAGGGTGTCAGGGATCTGCGCAGGGTGTCAGGGATCCGTGCAGGGTGTCAGGGATCCATGCAGGGTGTCTGGGATCCGTGCAGGGTGCCAAGGATCCATGCAGGGTGTCAGGGATCCATGCAGGGTGTCAGGGATCCGCGCAGGGTGTCAGGGATCCGTGCAGGGTGTCAGGGCTCAGCGCTGCCTGCACAGGGTGATGTTCTGCCTCATGGACTCATTTAATCCTCCAGCACACAGGAATTGATCACTTCGTGCAGGAGCAGCACGTCACAGACCCAAGGAAATGTCCCTTCCCAGGCTGCTGCGCTGGTGCTGGAAACCCGGCCACGGGCCCGTGGGAGAGGTTTGCTGAAGACAAAGGAGGCTGCAGGGACACCTTTGCACCCCTCGTCCTCGCCGAAGGCTTGGTGAGAAGCTGGAGGAGAAGGAATTGCGCTCATTTCTCAGCTGCCGCAATTTTACGTGTAATTAAGTTTATTAATTGTGTATATTAGTGATGAAATGGAGACACATGACTGTGGGAGCCCGCCCCAGCAGGCATCCATCTCCCAGGCATCTCCCGGGCCCTCTCCCAGAGGAACTGGGGCTCTGTCACACCATCTGCTGAGGGGTCCAGCGGGTCCCCGGGTCACCCCACTGCCCTCCCCTGTCCTGGGGCAGGGTGGCTGTTGCTGCTCCTAAAGCTTGTGAAAATGGGCCCCAGAAATGCTGCTGCGAGGGTCCTGGGGCTGTGTAGGGTGGAGCTGGGGGCTGTTTGGAGCAGAGCCTGCCCAGCAGAAGCAGAACCCATCCAACCCGGCCTTGGACATTTCCAGGGTTGGGGCAGCCACAGCTGCTCTGGGCAGCCTGTGCCAGGCACTCTGAGGACAAGAAGAGAGACAGCGCCAGCGTGGATGGGTGGAGAGATGGACAGACTGAGCACTCAAAGGAAAAATAACTCACCATAAATTGACAAAATCTATTAATTGCAGCACTAACCTGGCAGCCCCTCTGCTCGGTCTGTGCCTCAGCTCATCCCCAACATCCCCTCCTGGTCAGTGCCACTGTCCCTTGGGGTGGGCAGGGGTCAGGGGACCTGGTGGTCAGTAGCAGGGACACGACAGGGGCCGGGCTTAGCACAGGAGACTCCTCTGGCAAGTTTCTCCCTCGAGGGGGTTCAGCCCTATTAACAATTTGCTGATTCTCATGGCCCTGGGTGCAGCCAGAGGCTGAAAACTCCTCATTTCCCCGCTCCACGACGCTGTGCAGTGATGAGCCTCTCGTTTAGATGCTGCCTCGGCCTTTTGTCCTGATTGGGTTTAGGTTTTGCCACTAGGAAAAAAATCCAAGGGACGGAACGTCGGAGCACAGATGCTCTGGGTGTGCTCCTAACTCGCACCAAGGGGCTCTGGCACTGCTGCCCTGCTCCCAAAGCACCACAGGCTCTGCTGGAATGTGGCTCAGGAACGGAGGGAGACACACACTCCTCTGCAGGTGTTTGCTGAGGTGGTGGCAATGGCCATTTGCAGGGGAAAATCGTCCCCTGCCCTGTCCTCAGGTGTTTGCAATCTCACCCTCCATCCCAGGCCAGGGGCACTGGGAGTTGGTGCCTTCCCAAGCTCGTCTGCCTCTGTTTGCAGCCTGAGCAGCCCCAGAGTGCAGCCCCACAGCTCCCTGGGGCCGGGGTTAGTCCCAGCCGGGGACCTCAGTCACTCTTTCCATGACGCACTTTTTGGGAACATCTGGTTAACATTTTCCAAATGAACAGAGCTCTTCGTTGCTGAAAAATGGCTTCTTGCCTCTTCTCAAAACTGCTGAGATAGGTGAAAAATTGTCCCTTTTTTAGCTTCCCCGAGGTGTTCTGTCCTTAACCTGCTTTCCTGAAGGAACCTGTCTGCAGGGTCAGAACCTGCCATCGGGGTCCCTCCCAAGAAACACCTTCCCTGGACAATGCCCGTTGGATCAGCCACTGCCTGCAGACACCCAGAAAAGTGGGGCAGGACTTTGTTCTGGGGGTCCCCTCCTAGGGGCCACCCTCCTCGTCCCTGTGAGGGGACATGACTGTGGTGTAAGTGCCAACCCCATGAGCTGAGGGTGTTCCCACTCCAGCAGGGGCCTGGAGCTGCTCCCCACTGCAAGGCCAGTGCTTGGGAGGTCTTCAGGCCCTGTGACTTGTAGGGATGGAGTGAGACCTCCACCCCACAAGTCCCACATCCTCCTGCCCATGGGAGCCCAGCCTGGCTGTGGCTGCCCAGGCTAATGGGATTCTAAAGGTTTCTACAGAGGGGAGACTTTGCAGTTTTTTTTCCCCCCTTCAAATTTCCATCCCTTGGATTTGATCGGGCCCTCTGGGGACCGGGATGCCGTTTGATCTCATTTTGTGTTCCATTTCTGATGTTACACCTTGTCATGGTGTATTAAGTGCCATCAAGCTCCGTAACGCGGTGACACGAGAACCTGATGCTACATGATCGACAAAAACACGCCTGTCCCCGGAGAGCTGCTGACAGTGTCACTCCACCACGCTCCCGCCCCGTGCCAGCCACAGACCTCCTTCCCGGGCAGCTCCGGTGCCTCCGCCGGCGCTGCGGAGCCGAGGGAGCCGAATTCCATTAAACCTGATGTCCTGGAGCCTGACACCTGCAGAAAATGAGGCCCCAATTAGCAGCAGGATCCGTACCCAGAGGTGGTTTGAGCACCTGGAGGCTGTGCAGGAGTAGAGCTGGCGGGGCCGGCAGGCAGGACCTGCCTCTTTGCAGCGGGGCAGCTGCAGGAGAAACCTCGAGGGGCTGCAAATTCCGGAAGAAACCCTAAAACCGGGCTCACATACAGCCAGACTGATCCCCGGCCCCGCGGAGGGACGGGGACACCAGGAGGACCCGGGGATATTTGGGCACAGCAGCAGCAGGTGATGCTCAGGGTGTGCTGGGCTGGAGGGCATCACCCCCCGCCCGCCCCGCTGCTGCTGCTTGGGGGATCCTTGCTGGTTTAATCCGCAGTTATTTCCCTTATTTCCCTCTCCCGGGTTCCCTGACAATCGCTAATGTGCGAGTTGACTGATTTTCATGGTAATATGCTAAACAAGTGCCTCTTTCTCTCCGCAGCGATCCGGCGGCTCCGCCAGAGCCCGGTGATAGACTTGGTGCACAATACCCTGATGCAGGGGATGTGGCGTGCCAAAGTAATTCCGAGTGAAATCCCGGGGGATTTATGTCAAGGACAAAATAGTGTATCCCATGGGTAAATATAGTTAGCACAGCTGCAAAACAGAATTTATTTCTTGTTTGCGATATCATTTGTAAAGTATGGCATAGGGGAAGCTTTAAAAATGAAATTATAGCAGGCAATAAAAAAAGCTCATAGCACTGTATTCAAATTATGCAACAGTAATATGCCGAGTTCATAAATAAACATCTCTTATTAACCCTTCTCATAACAAAATGGTGTTTTTTCCCTGGAAAAAAAACAGTCAGAGTGAAAAAACATCAGCAAACACGGGTGAGGCAGGGCTGCAGATGGAGGTACCTGTGGGATCCGTGCCGTGATCCCGCATCCCAGCTGAGCCCAGCTCCCGAGAAAGCGGGGGTTTGGGGGGTGGGCAGGGCAGTGACACCCCCAGCCCTCGGCCCAGCTCCCCCAGCCCCTCCTGGGTTATTAAGCCAAGCTCAGAGCAGTTAATCAATTTTGTTTGCATATGCAGGGAGGGCGCTGCCATTTCATTAGCTCAAGTAAGGACTCAGCACACTTTGTGCAGCTTCAATAATTCTCTTTAAAGTTATTGAGAAATGGATGCTTAATTATATTTGCATATGAAAAATAGGGTCTAATTAGTTTGATTGATTATTATTTTAACCTTAATGACATTTTGAGTATCTGTCCCAACTAATAGCGAATGTATCACTAATAAATCACGAATTTTTATAGCGCGTTCTATTGAGCTTCCTTTTGAAATACATTTTATTAATTCACCAGAATGTATTGAAAGTGAAACAAGTCAAACAACTGCTCATTTATTAAACTGTTTAAATGTCAGATTTATACAAGTGTAATAGCACAGGAAATACATCCCCATGAAAGACATCTGTGGGCCAGGAACACTCCAAATCTTCGTTATTTTAGGGAAATATATTAAGGAGATAAAAATTCAATTATGTCATTTATTGCACTAAATAAATTTATATCGACTGGCATAAATGTTGTGCATTAGCAGATGTTCTCCCCTGCAAACCCTCGGATTTGCTGTGGCCGAGCCCGCGCCGACGCTTCCCGACGGAACAGCGATCCCGGAGTGGTGGCACCTTCCAGCAGGATCCCTTTGGATTGGCTTTGCAGGACTCTGGGATCAACTCAGCCGTGGGAACACTGGGAAAAATCCCAGCTGGACCAGAGGTGTCCGACGTGGGGCTGTGGGCCAGGCTGGGAGTGAGGAGGAGCCCCCCACCCCGGGAAATCAGAACCCGGATTGCTTCTGCACTATCTGTGATTGGAATTCTTGGGGGGTGGTGGCGGTGTCCCTGCCATCAATGCCTTAATTAGAAATTAGGATAGTCACATTGGCATAAATTAAATCAGACTAAAGATGATTAACAAAGTAATGCAAGAAATCATTAAATTAAACCACTGCGCCAAGTCCACTGCTGATCTATCACAAATTTGGGCTGCTAATGAGGTCTTAATTAGCGATTTCGGCTGGAATAATTCATGTCATTCAATTCGGGGAAGATACTTTATCTTTTTTGCAAGACTCGATGCAAATGTATCAACAAATGGGGTTATTAACAAATAAACAAACAAACAAACCAGCAAACAAACAGAGCCCGGCCCTGGAAGCCGAGGCTAGGAATTGCACCAGAGGAATTTGTTCCCCCCGTGCCCCGCGCCCTGCACCCACCACCCTGCCCATCTTTTTGGGGACGGACCCAGAATTTAGTGCCCCATCTCCGGGCAGCAGGGAGCGGGGGCAGCCCTGCCGCGGGGCAGAACCGCACCGCAGCCGCCTCCCGCAGCCCCGGGCCGCTCCCCGGCCCCAGCGAGCGGCACCGCCGGGTCACCGCGCCGGAGCAGCAGCGGCTGTGCCACCGCGGGGCTGCGAGGGGCAGTGTCTGCAGGGCCATGAGCCCAGAGCAAAGCAGCCCCAGCAGCGCCAAGTGGGGGTTACTCGGTGCTGGTTGCCAGTGGGGAGTGCCAGAGAGGCAGGAGGAGTCCTTGGGCTCAGCCTGCCTGGGAAGGTGGGGACCCGCCAGGCTCCGCAGGGTCCCTCCATTGGCAGAAGTTCGTGGAATCGTGGAATCGCAGGCTGGATTGGGTTGGAAGGGAGCTTAAAGCTCATCCCATTCCACCCTTGGCACGGGCGGGGGCACCTTCCACTGTCCCAGGTTGCTCCGAGCCCTGTCCAACCTGGCCTTGGGCACTTCCAGGGATGGTGAAACCACAGCTTCTCTGGGCACCCTGTGCCAGGGCCTCGCCACCCTCACAGAGTATCCCAGGGGTGCACAGTGTGGTGCCGTGCCAAGAGCAGGGAGGGCAGTCGCGGGTACCAGGGTCCCCAAAAGCCAGAGCAGATCCTCAGCTGTGGCACAGGGGGATGTGCCGGAGGCTGGGAGCCGGCGCTGCACTGTCTGCTGGAAAATAAACCTCCCAAATTGGCTATGGCAGCTTTGGGAAGTGCCTCAGCGTTGGAAATAAGGAGAGGGAAGCCGGATAGGGAACCCCCAGCACCTCCCCTCCCATCCAGGGGCTTGTGACCCAACTGCCCCAGATCCCCAGAGCCAGAGCTACAGAAATGGGGGGATTTTCCACCCGGAGTCTCTCCAGAATTGGGTCCCACTGGGTCCCCCACCCCGGCACAGCACAGGAGAAGGACAGAAACGAACACTGATCCTGTCAGCCCCGCAATACAGAGCAGTGGGAACAAGGAATGATCAGAAAGAGCCAGGGAGGGTGACCTGGAAACCTCGTCTGCATGCACCGAGGGCTGCTGCCGTGACTACTGCGTGGGATGTGTTTGGGGAATTAAGCAAAGCACATCACTTTTTTTGCATAATTGAATTCTCTGCATATTTTTTTTCTTTCTGTGCATAATCTTCCTTTCATGTTGTTCATGTACTTCCTAGATAATTCAGAGGTTACTTTCCTTGAAAAGAAAATACTGAAAGAACCTATGGCACTATATCCTTAAGTATTCCACTTGTTGTAAACTCCCCGAGGAATCTTACAGACACTAAACATCAGTGGAAAAATATTCAATACATTTTCAGAACAGCTCTTTGTACTTGAAATACTCTGGTTGATATTAAAATATTCTCATCTCCCTATAATTTATAAGAATTCATACAAGTAAGAGGATTCTATTTCCTCCAAATTCTGTTTAGTGGTGGCACCGGTGGTGCCAAGCACGGCGAGCACGGGGCAGGGGTCAGTGTGTGCCCGGCACCACGAGCCTGGGGTCACATCCTGCACCTCCCACCCCAGCCAGGACCCAGGCAGGGATCACGCTCTGCTTCCCAGCACACGAACAAAAGGAGACGTGGAGGAGGAGAGGAGCGGAAAATTGCCCACTGACATTTCCCCGGCAGCTCTGGCACAGCTCAGCCCCGGCCGGCGCGGGGTGGGGGACACGGGAGCCCCGGGGGAGCGGGGCCGGGGCAGGGGGAGCGGGACCGGTGCACCCATCCGGGACTCTGGGGTGGGGTGTATGTGTCACCACCATGGTGACAGCGTGTGTGCGTGTGTGTGTGTCACAGCCATGGTGACATGGTGTGTGCATGTGTCACAGCCATGGTGACAACGTGTGTGTGTGTGTGTCACAGCCATGGTGACAGCGTGTGTGCGTGTGTGCGTGCCACAGCCGTGGTGACAACGTGTGTGTGTGTGTGTCACAGCCATGGTGACAGTGTGTGTGCGTGTGTGCGTGCCACAGCCATGGTGACAACGTGCGTGTGTGTGTCACTGCCATGGTGACTGTGTGTGTGTGTGTGTCACAGCCATGGTGACAGTGTGTGTGTGTGTGACACAGCCATGGTGACAGTGTGTGTGTGTGTGACACAGCCATGGTGACAGTGTGTGTGTGTGTGACACAGCCATGGTGACAGTGTGTGTGTCACAGCCATGCACAGACAGTGTGGCACGCGTGGCACCCGCACGGCGTGGCTGGCTGGGGTCAGCCCGGCGCACCCACGCGTGTTTCCTGCTGGGAAGGGCGCGGGGAGGCTGCGGGGTCAGGGCGAGGAGCGCAGGAATCCCCAGAGCCAAATAAGGCTCCCCGCAGGGCCACGGGCGAGCTTCCATTTTGGTGTTAAAAGGGAATTTTCCACTCCTTTTATGGGCCACAGGGGAGGCTGGAGGAAGGCAGAAGGCGCCAAGCCAGGGTGATCACCTCGCCCTGCCCGGACAGGATCCGTGGCTCCAAACCCGGCACTTTTCCCCCAAAGGCAGCGCCGCGGCGGCCGCCCCTGACTCGCGTTCCCTGCGCGGGCACGCAGCCGCCCTGAAGGGCATCGGGAAGGAGCTTCCCAAATTCCTAGCACTTCAGTGGTTAAAATGTTATCACTTTTATTCGTGTAATAGAGATGAAGTTCCTGGGCCTTCCAGGAGCATCAATCTAGAGATTTATTAACCAATTTAAAATACTATTGTCTTTCACTTCAATGTGAGATTGAGGTGTGTTGTCGGAGGAATATAAAGCCACAATCAGCGAGCCGCAGTGCTGGGAGCCGCCAGTACCTGGAACTCAATAGATATTCATGAACATTCTCGTATTTAGTGAAGGAAATAACTTAATACCGACAGTGTCGATGGAATAATAGCCATTTCCTGGCTGACTTGCAGCCCTCAGAAAATGAGATTGCGCCTGCCTTCATTTTTCTTGTCTTTCCCGGGTTTCTCGCCGGGGCCCGCGCGGCGCAGGGATGCTCTGCGCATTCCAAATCAGCCGCAGGGCCGGCCCTGCCACCGCCCCGCGGCCCTCCCGGCACCAGGAACACCCCTCCCCGCCAGCACCGCGGCCACGGGGAGATTATAAATATTCCAATTATTATTCCAGGCGAAAGGAGGGCGAGCGGCTGCTCCGGCATCCCACGCCGAGCCCCACATTTCCCCCTCCCCACCCTCCGCCGCACACGCGCAGCCTCGCACGCCACATAAATATTCATGGCAAAATCAATTTGCACCTAAAGATCTCTCCTGAAATTGCATCCCCCTCTGCCGTGGCGTGGCCCGGCAGCACAGCTGGGATGTCACTGGAAATGCCACCTTCAGCCCAAATATATAGAAGGGGGTAAATCTCCTGTAATTGTTACATGATTTCTCTTATTCCCCCGTCATAAACGGCACTAAATTGGGTTTTATCATTTTAAAGGCTGCTGGCAGATGCTGCTGGGCAGGCTCCAGAAAAATGAGGCCCCCTCCTCTCTCCGGGGTGTCAGCGCTGTACTTGCTCAGAGTCAGAATTCCAGGATGCTGGAATCATTCAAGTTGGAAAAGCCCTCCAAGACCATCGAGTTCAACCTGTGCCCTATCCCCACTCTGTCCCCCAGACCAGAGGACTGAGTGCCCCGTTCAGTCATTCCCTGGACACCTCCAGAGGTGGCGACTCCACCAGCATCCTGGGCAACCCCTTCCAATGCCTGACAGCCCTTTCCATGAAGAAATTCCTGGGAATTCCTCTCCATGGAGAAATTCCTGGAAATTCCTTTCCATGGAATGGCAGCTGGGGACAGCAGTGACACAGCCACAGCAACCAGCTCAATCCCCACGCAAAGGGACCCAGATTTTTGGACTCAGGGGGCAGGTGGCCAAACCTAGAGATACTGAGAGAGTTTTAAAAAAATTCCCTCATTATAAAACCACCAAACGTGTTTCCTGAATTCCAGTCAAACCACAGTGGGCAGAAATCTCAAGCGAGGAAAGGTATCTTCCATTTCAATGCTCTCATTTGTTTTACTTGTCTCCCACCGGCTGAAAATAGAGCCCGGGGTGTCCTTGGGCTGTGGTGCCTGGGGAATTTCCCTGCTGCTCTCAGCACCCACCTGTATGACCGACCTCAAACATCAGCTCCCAGCCTCCTGTCTCCAAACCCCTCGGAGTCTCCAAAGCCTGTGGCTGCCTGGAATCTTCCCTCAAAGAAGCTCTTGATTTCCTCAAAGCTCCAGCTCCTGGAATCACATGAGAACAAGCATCTGTCCCAGAAGTTTGGGAGCTTCCTGTCCCATCTTTCTGCAGGATTGGAGTGTGGAGATGACCTGCACAGGGGACAGGTGCCTGAGGAGCTGCTGGGATGCACCCAGGGCTGGGGACATGTCTTGCATGCTGGGGACACGTCTGGCAGCTGGGGACAGACTGCACAGTGAGAACACTGATCTTCCAGTCTCAGGAAAAGCTACAGCTCCCACCAATCATTTTTATACCCGCTAAACAAAACCTGACAATGAGGATTTATTGCTTATAATATTAAGTGAAGTTTAATTTAGACCATCTATAAAAGTCCCATTCCAGAGTGTTTCCCAAAGATCCTCGACACTTTAAAATAAAGAGGACAAATACTGAAGTGCTCTCGGAATGTTATGGGACAATTTCCTTTTATGTTGCCATTCAGCGATGTTTTCTCTCTGGCTGGAACCCAACGTTTCAATGAATTTTTCAGACTCTATCAGGCTCTTTCCCTCCCGAGCTGCCAAATGATGCTCAGTCAAACGAGCTCGCATTGGCAGGACAACATCCAACACTCAGCATTCCCTGGAAGCCCCTGTTCATTCCAGCTCGTTCAGCTGAGCACGTGTGACATGCAACACATGTGAGGGACCCCTTGGAGCAGCTCCTGATCTCCTCTCCCCACCTTCCAGAGGGAATGGGAACAAAGGGGTGACCCCCAGGGCCAGCTCCCCGCAGGGACTGCAGCAGGGTCAGTGCTGAGCCCCAGGTGATGGATTCCATTCTTTGGTTCTGGATGTTTCCTTGCAGGTTTGAGGACGTGTGGCAGCAGGGTTAGCGAGCACCAGGATGTATTCCCGGGTGCTGGTGGCTGGTGAGGCAGTGCCCGCCCCTGCTCTGCCAGGCTCTGGGTGCCAGCAGCTCTCAGGGCTGCTCCCAGTCGGCTCCTCGGATCACCAGAAAGCAGAGTATGATCTGCTGGAGGCAGAGCTGGAAATGGCACAGCGGTGACGAAGAGCATTGCTATGGAAACTCCATCAGTTACAGTCCTCTGGCTCAATCCGCTCCTGGAACCAGCCGGGCTGGGAGGAGAGGCAGGGAAAAAATAGAGCTGGGAAGAGTGAGACATGAACTCACCTGCAGACAGCGAGGGCTCCGGGCTGAGCGGATCCATCGCTGCAGACGGGAGCACTCGTTAGGAAGCACTGCTTCAAAAATCAGCAGAATTTTAATTAGGCATTGACATGCTTTATTCCTAATGACGAGGAACTTGACAGCCCTGACAGGTGCCGTTAATTACGGCTTCTCCCGGCACTGGCGCTCCCCACCCTGGGAGCGGCACCCGCGGTCCTGGCGGGTGCTGGGGGTCCCACAATCAAACCCCCCGTGGGCCGTGGAGTGGGGTCTGGTGTCTGTGGAGTCAATGTCCCACGAGGGTGAGCTGCTCCTGAGGGAGAACCCGCGGTTCTGGGCTCTGCGTTGCTGCAGGCGGCTCAGCTCACCAGTGACCTCAGTGCGAGAGCAGCAGCTGTTCCCCAGTTCAGCCCTTTGCTCCGCGGTGGGCAGAGCAGAGGCAGTTCCTGGTAGTAAGGAATGTTCCTTTAGCTTGCTATTCAACCCCCCAATACGAGGCGTGAGACCTTTGGGATGGATATTTGTAGAGCTCTTGGCATTATGGCTTTTTAACCTGTGCTCCCGACACCGCAGGGAATCCCTTGCAGGACCAGTTTGGTGCTGGAGAGGCAAACCACGGTGAGTGACCTCCCGGGACCTGCCAGGCTCACTGCCAGAGCAGCTTGGCAAGAGGAACTTCTTGGTGCCACTACCTTTGGTTTTACAAAGGCACAGGAGCCCTTTCCTGAGGTGGAGCCTAATGCCGCAAGCGAGCAGGCGGGGCAGGGGACTCGAGGTGGGTTTGCTTGCTCATCTCTCCGTGTAGTGAACTGGTGCTTCTAAAACACCCCAGAAATGATGGTAAATGTGTTTTAAAATTTTGTGACAGTGCATGCACAAATCACCAATTAAAGGCTCCCTAAGTGCCCATTAACATGATAAGTCGTAACAGCTCCAAAAGAGACATTATTGTTTATCACGTCAGCGACCCGTGGATTAAGGACTCCCCAAGTACACATTGACAGGGGGAGCGGAACATCTCCGGAGCTGTTCCTGCACCGCTGCACTCGGCTGTGGAGAACGGCAGCGCTCGGGAGCCAGGGCAGCACCCAGCCCCGCTCAGCACCGAGCCCCGCTCAGCACCCAGCCCCGCTCAACACCAGCCCCGCTCAGCACCAGCCCCGCTCAGCACCCAGCCCCGCTCAGCACCAGCCCCGCTCAGCACC
>VYXC01001933.1:2547129-2636539 GCA_013397175.1 Platysteira castanea | reverse complement strand
TTTTTTTTCCTCAAAGCCAAAATACTACAGCCGAAAATGGAAGCGCTCTGCAGGGGCTGTGCTGCCAGGGAGCCTTGTGGGAGCTGTAGTCCCTCAGCTGCGTGCCCAGCACAGCCCTGCGAGGCTCAGCGCCGGGACACGGCACCACCCAGTCCCCACATTCCATGGGAGCTCCCGCTTTTCCATTCACCCAGGACCAAAGGTCATTTCCAGCTGTTTCTGCTGTTTGCTCCCACTCTGCCTCCAGCTCCTTGGCCACGGCTGGAGGAGGATGAACAGGATCTGTTTCCTGCCCTTCACCAGCAGCGTCTTCCAGGGACCTCGATGTGTCCCGGGGGCACAGAGTGATGGCACAGGTTGATGGCACGGGGCTCTCCTGTGGGAGTGGAGGCTCCCTGGGGAGCACTGGAACTGCCCCCAGGAGGGTCCCCATCCCCAGACAGGGACACGTGGGACACTCTGGAGCCCACGCAAGTGGTGCCTTCCCAAGAGGACCCCCCTGGCTCTGCCTTTGCCCTGTAACCAGGCAGGAGCTGAGCCCGTGCTGTGCTGAGCAGGGCAATCCCTGCTCAGTGGGATCATGTCTCTTAACTTCCAGCCACCCTCATTCCAAGGTAGGCCAGATAATTATACACAATGCACAATTTGTGCAGGGAACGCCAATTCCCAGGCCTATAAACATCCCATTTCCCATTCCAGCTGCACTGACAGAGTTGTATGGTTCAATTTCTACTGAAGCCCTCATACGCTGTCTGGTCCCATGAAGAGCTCTCGGCTTTAGTCTGCTCATCCCAATTATTGTCTCAGAGCCTCAAGTCAGGCAGGATTCAGGCTGAATTCCCCAAATCTCTCCATTAAACAGATCTCTTCTTGTTAGAACCTATTTATTCAAGATGCAAATGACAGGCTCCCTCCCCAGTTGGAATCATTTTCATCCGGAGCCAAATAACACACTTTAGTCTTCCTGGCATGAAGTGGTGAGCTATTAAAAATGGGAAGGAAATACAGTCAGGCGACTCCATTCCTCGCTTCAGGCCTTCTTCATCAATATTTTACTTAGGGAGCCACAGCTCCATTTTAATGGGAGCCCCGTGCCAGCCAGATGGCAGCTTTGTGAGCAGCCAGGAACGCCGCAGCACCTGTTGGAGCCAGGGCTGGCCCCACGAGTGGGCAAAGCAGATCCCCTCTGCCTCAGTGTCCCCGGCACCAGCCCCAGCCAGCAGCCCCAGTGAGACTGGCTCCAAGGGGCTGCTGCCTGCTGGTGCTTCCCAGGAAAGGGGAATCAGGAGCTCACTGGAAGATGCTCATGGCAAGGTGGGTGCTCCTGGCTCTGCTCCTGGCTCTGCCAGTCATCCAGTCATGGCTTGACCTTGGAAAAAGCACTGAAGACCAGCCTGAGCCCCCTGGAGTTGTACCCATCCCTAGTTTTGCCTGGACCCTTCCCAAGGATTACAGCAGTGCCTGGCACGATGGGCCCATACCCACCTGTGGCTGCTTTCCCGAAGGAGAGGAGAGCTGCTGAGTGGAGCAGGAGGGAGGAGGCAGGGCAAGCAGGGCCGCTCAGCCCAGGGATGGCATCTCCCTGCTCCTGGCTCCAGTTTGCTGCTCCCACCATTCCCACAGCCCCGGCGAGGCTCTGGGGAGAGGGAAGGCTCCAGGAGATAGCAGGCTCCGTTACAATGGAAGAGGAGCCTGTTATTTGATCCAAGAGCTTCAGGAGCAGAGATGAATAATGAGTGTACAGCACATCCACTTGTTTTCCTCAGCAGTCAGACTTGGCTTCTTTCCCTCCGATCCGATACCAACAAACCTGTGTTTGAGACTCCCCCGAGTGTTCCGTAACCATGCCAATGTGTCCGCCACTTCCTCCCGGCGCTGCCGGTACCGTGCAATTACACCTGACACCGTGTATTTAGTGGGCTTCAGTCACATCAAACCCCGCGCCGGGCGGTGTCGGAGGCAGGGGCTGCCTCCAGCCTCCCAGCCGTGCCAAAAACTCTCACATGAGCACACACACACACGCACGTCACCCGTGCAGGTGTCCGGAGCCCAGCCCAGCGAGGCTGTGCCGGGACATCCCCGGGATGTGCCCTTCGCTCCCGCCCTGCTGCCAGCACAGGTAACCAGGGGCAGGTGCCACGCCGGCTCCCCGGGGCGTCGGGGCTTCTGGAGAGCCGGGATGGGCCACATTCCTGCTGGGCTGAGGGTCCGGCGTGGCACAGGCTGGCAGCCGGTGTCCCCTCCGGCCGGGTCCCGTGCCCAGGAGCCCCCGGCTCAGGGCGCGGGCAGCAGAGCTGTGCCAGCTGCTGCCTGCGCCGAGCAGATGAGTAATCAAAACTCTCATTCGCGGCTCTGGTGCCAGGATGGGAGCAGGAATAGGAAGCACATAACGAAGCCATTCACATGCTAATGACTGGGGAGAGCAGGAGGCTGCGCGGAACCACTCTGCCTGTCCTGACTGCAGCCTTGGGATCCTTCCCAAACGTTTCGTGGGCTGATTCGGCTTGCAAAGATGCTGGGCATCCCTTCCCTCTGGCTAAGCCACAAGAACCCCCAAGGCTGGACCCCAAAAGCATCCCCACGCCCTCATCCCTGGGAGATGCTGTATTCGGGAGACTGGAGCTGGCAAAGAGCTTCGGGGTCGGGGTGTGTGGAGAAGGGTTTGCTGTGCCGGGGTCAGGAGGATTTCCTGTGCTCGTTCCCACCCACAGGGACTGCAGAGCGGTGCCACCGTGCCCTGGAAGCCACCGAGAGCTGAGGCCTTCGCTGGCAGCAGCCCCTCGGTGCATGCAGCTGCGGGGTTCCTCTTATCCCTGAGGAGTGTCCTTGGCACTCCAGCTGCTGGCCGGGAGCTCCTCGGGATTATTTATAGAAAGTTAACAAGGATCTGCAGGGCAGTTGTGAAGTCACGGGAGCTCTTGCAGGTTTATTTCATTGAAACATTTTAACTTCAAATCGCCAAGTTCTCCGTCAGTACTTGAAGCTGTTTCTGTGCTTGTCAGTGAATTTTACTGGGGGCAGAGCAGGGCTGAGTGCTGGGTCCTGCACCTCATGGAGCTAAAAAAAGGGCTATTAATTAGCAACTGATGCCATTATCAGCTCCCTCAGGTTCTCCTACTGTCCCACAGGCACCAGGCGTTCCCTCCAGCCACAGCCCCCAGAGCCCCGAGCACCAGGCTGGGACCTTGGGGATGAGGGAGTGACTGCAGAAGGGACCCTGACCCGGGGCCTGTGCCCAGCCCTGACACCCGATCACCGAGTTCTGCAGCTTCCCTGGGCGTGCTGGCTGCTCTCACTTGTGGCAGAGATGTTGGATTGCTCCCCTGAACGAATATGGAATGTTAGAGACAATAAATACATTTTAAAGCCAGGGATGCAGAGTGTCAGCCGAGTCATTTCCCCTCAGTGAAAGGAGCTGGGAACAGAAGCAATGGAGTCACCACGATCCTATTTCAGACTTCACACGGCATCTGCAATAACATCAGCGCCATCCAAAAAGCATCAATACACAGTTTATGAGCACCTGAAGTGCCTGTTGTACCTGTATTTACTCCATTAGGTTGTGTCACATCGCATTTGAACCGGAGGCTTTCGAGGCTCAGGCTGCTCTCACGCTGCAGGAGGCAGGAGGGATCCTCCCAGGTGAGGGAAGGATCCCACAGAGATTCCTCACCATGGCGATTGCTAAGGAAATCGGGATGCTGGCAGCATGGTGGGCAGCACCTGCACATGGGAACATGCACGGTGGGCAGCATCCCTGGAAGATTCACAGCTCCCTCTCTAAGCTTTATAGAAGCAGGCAAAATACAGTAGAATGAGATGGAAAGGGGGTAAAAGATGAGTATTCTGAAAAAAATGGGTATATAGGTAGACAGAGAGACAGGTGGATAATTAGATGGGGAGAGATGGATAGATAGATGGATAAATAGCTGGACAGATAAACACGTGTATAGAGTGTGTGTGAGCACACATTATAGAAGAACATGAGAAGATTTCCAGTCTGTTTTCCCTTCCACCTGCTTTTTCCCCAGAATTCCCATTTCCCTTACAGTTCCTGATTTGCACTGATTTTGGAATGGTGGCCACAGTGCCCGGTGGTGGTGGCCAGGCAGCACGTGGTGGCACTGCCACACCAGGGTCCATTGTGGGTTGGTGTCCCTGCATGGCACGGGTAAGAGGGGACACACTTGTGAGCACCGCCAGGGTTAGGGGTGACAGTGACAATTGTTACAGGGAATAATTTCTAAATTTTAACCATAGGTGGAGGGGGAAAAAAAGCACTTTCTAATTAGCACAGTCACGGCTCCATGGAAACTTTGGGGCAATTCTGTCTTTCTTCTGCTTTGGTGACTTCAGGAGAACACGAACCAACCAATTATCCAATCATTTCTACACCACCCGAGTAGCAGCTAAGAAAGGGGAAAGGTCAGCACATTCCAGAGAGCGGGACTAAAATGCCTTCATTTTCTCTAATATCTGTCTGTTTAATTACTGGAACAATTGTTTGAACATTTTAATATATTAATTTAGCAGGAGGATAATTGTATGATTACAATTTCACTTCTAATTGTGTGATTACTAATTCACACGGGCCGTGATAAACTGAAAAGTTAGAGCTTGTGCTGAAGTAAAATCTGGAATTTGTAGGAGGGGGGAAAAAAGGAAGAGGGGTGTGTTTGGTTTCCTGCTCCTTCCTTGGGGTGGGAAAATGCTTTGGGAATTGTGTGCTGCCTGTGCCGTGCCAGGAGGGTGCTGGTCCCACTGGGATGGGGCAGGAGTTGCCCTGGCTGTGGGGTTTGGGGCCCTGGAAAGGGTGTGAAACACCAGGACTGACCTGGGGGAGAAACAGCCATGAAAGCAAAAGGATTTGGGAATTTCTCATGGAGTTTCTTCGAGAGTATTTAATCCCCGGGAAGGGGTTGGCCTTGAGTTTTTAATTTTCGAGTTTTTGTCCTAAAAAGGAGCCAGTGGAACTTCAACCCACAGCACCTGGGACCGAGCATTTAACACAGCATTTCAGATTTTGCTTGAAAAGGTCCATACTGATAATGGATTAATCTGTAGTCACTGGAGCCATGGGTCCCACGCTGCTGCAGCCCCCCCGAGCCCCCTCAAGCCCCAAAGGTCTGGGGGCAGGCTCGGCCGGGGGGGCTCTCAGGGGTTCCCAGGGAACTCCCGCAGAGGCTGGGGCAGGGTGTGTCTCCGTGCGCAGCTCAGGTGGCATTTCTGCAACCGCGAGCCGAGAGAGAAAATGGGTCTTTGACAGCTCTTCATAGAAATGTCACCGAGTGTAAACACGGGGCGACCTTTGCTGCTCCCCCGGCTCCTCGGGGAGCCGCCGGCAAATTCAGTAACGCGGCCAGCGGGTCCTAAACGGTGTCACCGCCCCTTTTGAGTAAATTACTATCAAATCCACCTGGCCTGGTGCCTTTGCCGGCCGTCACACGAGGCACCTCTGCCCTCCGGGCTGTTCGCAGACACCTCCACAGCCCCTCCGGTCCCCGGTCCCAGCGTGTCCCCACGGTGCCACTGCTGCCCCCTGCCCACACCCCACGTGGGAAATGGGGGTCGGGGCTCAGGCAGGGCAGGGGTCCCCCTGCTAAAGGGCACAGGGACCCGGGGAAGTGAGATCCCTGCCCCCACACCCCCCTGGGACACGCTCATCCCTGCCCGCTGCTGGCAGCGTTCCCCGTGCTGATGCGATTTTCAATTACCAGAGAAGTTCCCAGATTTCTGCCTTTGTCCAGTATCTTCCAAAGTATCTCATTCCAGACAACAATTCTATAATCCAACCGTGACAGGACAATCAGTCACACTCTAAATTAAGCATCTCAAATAAGGATTTATTAGAATTAATCAGACAATTAATGTATGGCCATTAAATGGAGTTTATTAAAATACATCTAAGTGTATTAACTATTTAATAGGAGAGATATTGGTTATGGGGTTGGGAAAAAAGCTTTCTAGTTGTCCTCTCTGTCCCAAATTCTGGCAGGGAGCACCACGGGGGCAGAATCCAGGGAAGGAGAAGGGAAAGGGGAAGGGGAAGGAGAAGGAAGATGAGGACAGGGCTGGTACCAGCACTCGGGTCCCTGCTGAGCCCCCCGGAGTTTGTCCCAGTCCCAGCTCCACGTTAGTGCTGTCATTACCTTTCTCTTCCCCCTCTGCTCTGAAGTGCCTCCATCACCTCGAGTGCCATCTCCAGCCACTCCAGATCATCCCATTTATCCTTTGCACTTGTGCAGAGCTTTACACTTGCAAAGCAGCCCTTAACTAATTAATCAGATGTTAATGATTCCTCCAAGGTGCAGCAGAGCAGACAGCTATCAATCCTCGCCTCTCCCTCTGCATCTCCCCCGCCTCCACAATTAGATTCCAGCCGATTTTCCTCCTACTTCGCTCTGTTTTCCCTGTGGCCTCTGTTCCGGGGAAGGACGGTGCAGCGGCATCCATCAGCCCTGTGCTCATTACTGGTGCACACTGAGCCGGGCTTGGCCGCCTCTCCTGCCCGTAATTCCAGCCTGGGAGCACGGGAAGGCTGGGCAGGGAGCAGGGGAAGGCCGGGCGGGGAGAATGCACGGCCAGGCTGCAGACATTTGGGTTAGTCTGGAACAGCTGAAGCAGTTCTTAGAGAAATGATGTGTCCTAGAGCCATCCCACACCACCCGCCCTCTCCTTGGTGGCCCAGGAGGGAGGTAACGTCTCCAAGGTGTTCCCGAGTGCACTCCCAGCGCTGTCAGGCCCTGAGGAAGGCAGGTGGGTAATGGGGATCCTGTGTGGGAAGGGAGCAGGTGAAGGGCTGGGGGCTGCTCCCTCTCTCCTGGCAGTGCCCGTGTCCCCTCTGCAAACAGAGCTGACCTTCAGGAGAGCAAACCACCTCGTTCCCCCAGGCAGGATCTGGCTCCTGCTGTCCCAAAGCAGTAGGACACCGATCCCACGGGATGAGGAGTGGGAGAGCTGCAGAAGCACCCAGCAAATTTTCTGGCAGCTTTTGGGGACCACCACCCCCTCCAGAAACCCAGCACGGGATCAGGGAAAGCTCCTGGCTCGGTGCAGCGTGCGAGGGATCCGACCCACAGGGCTCTCTGCTCCCATCTCCCTGTGAAGCAGCAGGGAGGGGAGCGAGGGGAAAAGGGCAAAGCAAAAATACGGATTTTTATGATATGCAAAAATATTCCAAGACAATGCAAATTAAGCAATTTAGCCTTGCAGGCATTCCTCCGCGCACCATTATTAAAAGTTCCCAGTCTGGAATTGCCATTTCTAATCACAAGTGGGATCCAAGGCAGGCGGAGCCGGAGCTGGGGCCAGGGCCAGGGCTGGGCAGATGTGAGGAATGCAGGCCAGGGTCAGAGCCTGCTGTGCCCGTGCTCTGGGGGGCACAGAGCCCCCAGGAACATCAACATTCCGTGCTCAGGGGTCCATGGCAGGGGACAGGGAGGCGGGATGGGGTCCATGGAGAAACGATTTGGAGTTTACTGAGCTCCCTCTGCCCGGAGCCATTGGTGCAGGGCAAGCACTCAGCTCCTAGGGTGGGACAGAGGGCTCCAAGTCACCCCCTCCCATCATGTCCACACCCCAGCGAGCCTCCCACCCCTAAACTGGGGAGCACTGGTGAGACGGGGGGAGCGTGGTCCAAGCGGAGGAGCAGGGGCACACGAGGGGTTCTGAAGGAGCACATGAAATCCGTAATTATAATTACAATAATGGCAACTCCGTGAGCAGCTGAATTCACCCCAGCAGCGGTGATAGAACTTGGCAGGGCTTATCAGAGGGAACGGCAGATCCAATTAGGAATTAACGGTGTTCCAACCACAGAGCAAATGCCCCCCCACCCCCAGCCACCGGCTTCTGCTGGGAAAGCCTCTCCCCTCCCCAAATTCCCAAGTGAGGTCCCCTCCCAGTGAGGGTGTCTGTGCCCTGGTGCTGGGAGTGCTGGCACTTTGTCCTGTGAAGGCCCCTGGTGATCTTTGTATTTTGAGATATCTTGTTTGTGTGTATTACAGTAATTTACTTAAGAACCTGGCTGTTTCTGTCAGTTTTGTTTCCAGGGAGGCTGTTCCTGCTCTTTGTCTGAATTTTGTTTCTAGTAGTCCACTCTTTTCAGTTGGCTCTTCTTCCTCTTTTCCTCCAAGGAATTATGAATTTTATCCTTTCGCAGCCATTCCCAAACAGCCTGCTGCCTTCACATTCCCAACTCATTCCTCTGCTGATTAGCACCAGATCCAGACGAGTTTCCTCTCCATTTGTATTTATAGCTACACTTACAAATGGTTTGGTGCAGAGGAATTCGGCAGAGCCCTGTGAAATAACCTGGAATGGAAGCAGGGGGGTGAAAGGAGAGACAGAGGAAGCAGCTTTTGTTTGGCCAAAGAAAAGTCCGAGGGGAGAGGAGAGGACGGGCTTGGAAATGCAAAAGGCAGCTGAAGAAGAAAGTCACGCACCGCTGGCTCCTGCGGGGAAGAAAGGGAATTTGGGCTTTGTATGAAGGATAAAGAGGCTTTTCAGGCCAGGAAGGACAAGCAGCTGTCGGGAGAGGCTCAATCCCTGTTTGCCGCTGACCTCCAGCGGTGGCTCCGAGCCCCTGGGCTCCCCAGGGTGGGGACTGGCCACGGCCACTGAGTGCTCTGGGCGCCGCTTCCCGGGAGCCCTGCTGAGGCCAGGAGCTCTGGAATCCCTGGATCCTGCCCCTGTTCACCCCCCTGCCCTGTCCCTGTCCCCTGTCCCCGTCCCTGTCCCTGGCAGCCCCTGCCCGACGACACCAAGGGGCTATCGAGGAGTCGTTCCCCATTCCATAAGGGACTAACGATGTCAGACTAATTAATAAGCAACAGAAGTGTCAACAGTGGTGTCAAAGGGAATTTAATTATTGGCAATATAATATGATTTTGATTAACACAATTAGATCCTTTAATTGTGTTAGTAAAACCAAAAACTAGCTCCAGGTCACTAATTTGATTGGAATTTCCAGCTAAATAAGCTCCAGTCCTTCTCTCCTCTCTGGGAGGACAGGCCACGGGCAGGGTCTGTGGCACGAGGACAAGGACCAACACAGGGCAGTGCCAACACAGGGGACACCCTCCCAGCTGCTCCCTGGCCCCGTGGCAAGGGCTGGTAGCCCTGGGACCATGCCCGGGGTACAAGACCCTTCTCACCCCAGTTACATCAGATCCCTGGGCAGCCCAGCACGGCCCCATGTCCTGCTGCTGGTCTGGGAGAGCTCTGTCCCTGCTGGGCAGGTGGAGATGCTGCTGATGGCCTCGGGAAGAAGAGAGGCTCCCCAAAGTTTTGGATTTTGCATGAAAGAGTGGGAGAATGTTTGAATTCCTGCTGGTGCCGGTTGTTCCTGCGCAGCAGAGCCGGCTCTGGGCTCCAGCCGTGTGCACAGCGTGCAGAGGCAGCTCAGCTGGCTGGGCAGCACTTCCAATTATGGGTGATCAAAATCTAATTATTGACTTTAATAGGAGCTGAATCTGGCCTGAAGAATCCAGGAACAATTATTCCGGGTTCCTGTTACATTAAGCAGGAGCGACAGGACAGCTCCCTTTCCTTGTCGTGCGGAGATCAGAGCAGGGGAAAAGCTGAATAAAAACTTGGGCTGATGCATTTGGTTTTCCTCTCAGTCCAGGAATGGGAACTGTGTCAGAGCCCGGCCCAGGGACACCCCAGGGATGGGGGTTCATGGAATCCCAGACTGGTTTGGGTTGGGAGGGACTTCAAAGCTCATTCAGCCCCACACCCTGCCATGGTCAGGGACACCTTCCACTGTCCCAGGTTGCTCCAAACCCTGTCCAACCCGGCCTTGGACACGTCCAGGGATGGGGCAGCCACAGCTTCTCTGGGCATCCTGAGCCAGGGCCTCACACAGAGGTTCCTCTCCCCTGGCCTGTTCAGATGTGATGTTAATGAAAAAAATTAAGCTCAATAAAATAAAAGTTTGCCTATGCGGAAAGTTCTCGTGTGGAACTGACAATTTGCTGGAGCAAGGAGGAACTTTTAAGCACAATTTCCCACATCCCTACAGGAGTTTTTCTGTAGTTATTTGCATTAATAAGGAAACCAACACATAAATTATAAACACACCCCTGCCCATGCAGGCATAAACACCATTGTGCAGCTCAGGGACCCCTTTGCAGGGTTTTTGAGCGCCAGGATGTTTCCCTTGGCGCTGTCCTGGCACCATGGGAATGTTTCAGCCCCATTCTGCCCCTCCCCGTGGTGCAGGGTTCCGGAGCCCCACGGCAGCACCATCTCCATCCTGTGGGATGCTGGGCACACCGGGCCTGGCCTCCTGCCCCGCTGCCAGCTCGGAGCAGGGGCTGCTGCCAGCACCTTCCCAAGATTTATCACTTGTGGAAGCGTGCTAGGATGGAGACAATTTTTCCAGCTGTGCATTATCCACCCGCTGGACTGTGACGGCTCTTTGTGAGCTGTGACGCCGCGTCCTATAAAAGCTGTATTTAGGATCCAGATTAAAATTCATATTTTCTACCACACGGAACATAACGGCTCCTTGGGAGCCGATTCAGCTGCTATCAGAGGGATGTGTTGGTGGAGTTATTTTTGAAGGGATGTATTTATTTGGAGGCTGTTTTGAGAAGGTGCCCCATGGCCCAGGGCACTGCTCTCAGGGTGCCCTCTCACCCCAGGAGATCCCGAGGGGACAAATACCCACATATATGGAAGAAATCCTTCCCTGTGAGGGCGGGCAGGCCCTGGCACAGGTTTCCCAGAGAAGCCCCATCCCTGGAAGTGTCCAAGGCTAGGTTGGGCAGCCCAGTGCCGATGCCAACCCCACCTCCATCCCAGGCAGGAGCTGCCAGGTGAGCAGCAGGTCCAAGGGGGGCAGGTAGCCAGCAAAAGGAGAGTATCTGCTCCAAAACAAAGGCATAAAGCCACTTTTTGGAACTAAATTTTCCTTTGTTTCTGGCAAAAAGCAGATTTATGGGTTAATAAACATCTATGACTGGCCTCTGAAAAAATACACTCAGGTAGACAGGAATTATTCATTCAAATTAGCTATAAATTAAGATCAGCCTAATTTACGTCCATTAAAATGGAAAAGCATATTATCTCCCATTCAAAGGAATTTGTATTTGATGCAAATAGGACAAATTCAGAAAGTTTGGAAATGTTCTCTGATTGTTCATTTGCATCGTTAACCGGCAGAGAATGGGCCTGTGATTTCAAAATGGGAGAACAGAAGGAACAATAATTAGTTATGTAAATAATGTGGCATTCTTGTTTATAATTAGTCCAAGAATAAAATAAAATTCACGCATGTCACAGGACTCATTTTCGTATGCAAATGAACAATCAAAATTATAAACGGTAATAATGCAGTTTGGGAGAATGTGGCATTTCTAATTTATTAGCCCAGGCAGAAGCCAGAGCTGATTCCTGTTGACACTGGGAGATTTCAAAGGTACCCCTGGGATGGGAAAAGCATCCAAAAAAGGAGAAAAATGAGGGAGAGAGGGAGGAAACGGTGTGGGATCACCTGTTGGAGCTCCTCCTGAGGGGAGAGGAGTGCAGAATTCCCTGTGGCTCTGGGAAGGATGGGAATGCCTGCGCGCTCCAGGGCCTGCAGCCCCTGCGCTGGGTCCTGCACCAGGAATTCTCCTCCTTAACGAAAACTGGAGGGATGTGAGAGTGCTTTAAAATTCCCTAAGCTTCCCATGGTCCATAACCACAGGCGTGGTCTGTTTTTTCCAGGAAAATATGGTGGAGAAGGGAGCTGAGGCTGGAAATGTTCCTGCTGGGCTGCGACACTGCGCTGGCTGTCCCAGCACCGAGGTGGATGTGTCACAGAGAGGGTCACGGGCCCCTCACTGGATGACACAGGCCCGTGGGAATATCCCCTCCACACCCCTAAAAAAGCCTCATTTCCACCCGTTCCTGTCCGACCCCATTTCAGCCCAGGCCATGAATTTTGGCCCCAGCAGTTCCACACAGACAGCTTTTGGCAGTGACAGGAGCTTGGAATGTCCCTTCCTGTTCTGTCCCACATGGCTGGGGCCTGGGACATGAGCATCGCTCCCAGTTTTTTGGCCTAACTCCCATCCAGGGTCCTCAGAGCCCCTGCCAAGGACACCGAGGAGTTCTCTGCCCTCCCTTCCCTTCCCCAGGAACAACTCAAGCCAGGGGATCCTCAGGACAAGCCGAGCTCTAGGAATGTAAGGGTTTAAATAACGGTATTAATTATTAATTATGGCTTATCTTGCAGCAGAGTGTGGAACAGGAGTCAGAATCTGCATCTGGGAGGACGGGACATCTCGGGAACAGGAGTGCTCTGGCTGCTCTCTTAAAATATGCTCCCACCTCAGCTCGACACCGGAGCTGAGGGCTCTCAGCGGAGCCGCGCAGCCGAGCCGAGCGTGTTGGATAATAAAAGCAAGGAAAGAACTTTAATTAAGGCTCCTCAGGCAGATGCTGCTGGGGAGATGGAGGGGCACAGCTCAGACTTTCCTGGCCAGGGCTGCTGGGGAAGGAGCTGCAGGGGAGGCACTGGGGGGATGAACATCATCCTGTGTCCCCAGAGGGACAGAGGGACTCACCCTGGGTGCAGCCACCGGGGTCCTGCAGGGCTATGGGGCTGCGGGGCCGTGGGGGTAACTCCCACAGCACTGCCAGTGCTCCAGGAGAACCAGCACTGAGTGCAGTCCCAACCCCTGGGGTGTGGAGGGAATTCTCAAAGGAAGGACATCCGAAAATCAGGCTGGGATCCCCAGCATTCCTCTCCTCAGTGATCCCAAGGATCTGCTCTGCGTGTTCAAGGGGCTGTGCTACCCCAGGATGTGGGCTGGAGGTTTAGAGGCTGCTGGAGCCCATCAGGACTCCCTGGGAACATCCCAGAGCACCATCCCAGGGCTCCAGCCCTCTCCAAAAGGGCACAGACACATCTCCCAGCGGACGCTGTGCTCAACACCAGCAGAAGAAGCCCCAAATCCCAGCGCTGAGCCTCGCAGAGCTGGAACAAAGCCTGAGCGACTGTTTACTCACGTCACCGAGGCCCTTGGATGCCAAACCACTGAGTGAACCTTTCTGTCAATCCGACACTTTTAGGGTAATTTAACTTAATAACACCTTTGTCTGCACAAGCGTTTGTGTCTGAAGGGTTATTACCATCGCAGTTATTTTAGGTGGGTTAATGGGATGGAGTAGATTTGAAATTGTCAGTGCAGCCACGCAGGCGGCTGCTCGCAGTGTATACCTTCCCAACCCTTCCCTTGCTTTACATAACTTCCCACCCTCACCTAAAAGTGCCGTCATAAATTATGAGCAATTTCCCCCCCAGGTCCTCATGCATCATTAATCCTTTGTTTAGAAGGAAAAAACAAACTGTCCAGATCTTAATTGTTACCGCTTTGAGCAGAGCCTGGGCTGAGTGTGGGGCCTCTGGGGTGCGTCGGGGTTTTTGGTCTTCTTTTAGTTAATGTTTAACTCATCACATCAGGGGGCTCGCGGGAAAAGGGGGAGGAGGAAAGAAGTCTTCTTGAAAGGAGAAAGAAAATTTATTGTGGGGAACAATCAAGAATTGGCCAAGGCAGCAGCAGAGCCCAGGTTCCCTCCTGCTCCTCAAGGGAGAGGTTTTAGGAATTGGGATTTTTTTCCCCGCAGGCATGCAGGGAGCAGGAATGTGCAGCCCGCTGCCCTTCAGGGAGGCTGCAGCCGCTGGCTCCTGGGGCTCACACTGCAAGGGAGGGAATCCTTGCATTTGTTGGGAGCCTCCTTTATCCCTGCGAGCCTCCCCGCTGCTGCCGACAGCGCCGGCTCGGCACCGGAGCAGAGGCTGGGGACGCAGTGGCTGCCACCCCTGCTCGGCAGCTGGCACCCCTGCGTGGCATATGGCAGCCCTGCTCAGCAGCTGGCACATCTGCACGGCACTGGCACCTGTGCGTGGCATCTGCCCCCGCTGCCCGGCCCCTGGCAGGATCCTGCCGCAGCCGCAGTGCGAGGGAGGGAGAGAGGGAGGGAGGAGGGGGCTGTGCCCTTCTCGCCTTCCTCAGACCCCCCAGCTGGGCCCTGCCTCGCTGCGAGCCCGGCACAAACCCACACCTCCTGCCTTTCCCCCGCCCCGTGTCATTTTTGGGTGAGAGCTGCGTTAGTGGCAGCAGGGTGGGCTCCCGTGCCAGGGATGGCACCTTTCTTGTCACCTCGCCGGGTCCCCTCGGCGCCTCCCAGCCGCCCCTCGGGCCAGGTGACCTTGAGGTGGCTTTGCTCTTTGGCTCAGCTGCAGTCAGAAGATTAAATTCTGCTCCTGTCCTGGGAATCTGATGATAAAAAGTCCTTTCTAGACAGAATCCGGATAATGAACAGCTCCCTGGCTTCGCGCTGGAAGAGGGAGTGTGGAGTTATTACTGCATTAAAAAAATCTCCAAAGTCGACTAAATTCACCACAGACACGGAGGACCAGAATTCCTCATCATTCTGGCGGGGTGGAGCATCCAGCACCGTCAATAATGCCGCGCTAATTGCAGCTGGGCAGGAGCACAGGGGGCTTTGCCGGGGGGTGCCAGAACCAGCCCCAGAGCTCCCCCTCCTCCCCCCGTGTCCATCACTCCTCTGCTGAGGCCAGAGAGGGATTTGTTCTGTAGGAAAACGCTTCCAGGGCCCATCAAAAATCCACGCTCCAAAGCACCAGGGGTGCGCGGCGCTGCGCCACGCTCGGATGTGGCAGCTCCGGGAGAAAATCTGGGACTTGTTCCCTTGCCTTGTGTCCCTAGGATGTCACTGACCAGGGACCGGCCACTCAGGTATAAACCCTGTGCTTTAAACACCCAGGACAAAGAAAGGCCAGGCCAGGAGAGAGAAGAGCTGCTATAAACAAAGCTGTGGTGTGTCTCGGTCATTAGTCATACACCAACAGGGATGTGGCACATATATCTGGGCAGGATTCGGGATATCTGCTAATTAGAGAAGCCTCTGACTGCTGGAGAGTGTTAATTCACAGGCAGCGTGGTTCCCCTGGGCAGAGCTCAGGGCAAGAAAGGATTTATTTACACCTCACAGAAGTTGTTCTTTTTTGCAAAGGTTGCGCTTAATCGGAATTTTTCAGAAGAATTTGTTGAACAAAGGAGGAATTGAGCCTCTGATGGAAAATCTCTGGCTTTCCTCACCCTGTTTGCCTTTAGCTAAGGCCAAGCATCTCTCCACAGGCACAGCCCACACTAACTCCTATTCCCTTCCCAGGTGTCACACAGCCCAAACCCTCTCTTGCCAAAACATTCCCGTGGGCCCTCCTGAGCTCCAAGTCAGACTGCTTGGACCAGGCCAATAAATTTCCCTAGAATCCTAAATGTTTTGGGCTGGGAGGGACCTTGAAGACCATCTCGTTCCTCTGGCTGGTCCCAGCTCTGGTGTGAGCGGGATCTCCCAGCTCAGCCTGCTCTCCCTGACCGATTTTCCTCTGGGATATGGGAGCACTGCAGGAAGATGCTGGCTGCTCCCACCGCCTTCCCGTGCCCTGCCCTGCAGCAGCAAAGGCTCTTTAGGGCCGGCAGACACCTCCAGAGCAGAGAGGCTTCCTCACCTTCAAAGGGATCATCGCAAAATCGCCGGAAAACAACGCACGGGGCGGCCGCGGCGGCTCAGCCGTCAGCAGGACGGCTCTGACAGCGCGGAATAAAAGCAGAAATAGCAATTTCTCACCGAAGAGCTGGGCTGACACCTCGCTGACCTGTGAGCAGCAGGGACTCTCGGCACACCGGCACAGCCCGGTTGTTTGCTGTTGCCGGGGCTGACACCGCTGATTAGAGCAGACAGGCGGGCAGGAGGATGAGCCCGAGCTCCGGCCGGCGCTGGGGCTGCCTCCTCCTGACCCCAAACCTGAGAGCTCCTGCCCTGCATCTGCAGCTAAATAAACCAAGTAAATCATCCTGGCAGATAGATAATTAAATAATTATCAGCCGCTTAATAACAAGGAGTGGGTGTTCAGAATTAGCATATTAGACAGTGTCTTTAAGGGCTAATTGTTGCATTACATCAGAGTTACTCATTCATTATTCTTGTCATTTCGGGTGATAATTTGCACTTTAGGAGACAGAGACAATTTTAGCAGGCAATTAGAGACATGTCAGGCTTGGCCTAGTGAGTTACTGTCACAATTATTGCATTTTTTCCGGTGTCCTCATTTGCAGGAGTGTATTTAAGGGCAGTCTGGTAATTTCACGGTGAGGCAAAACAGGCACCGGCACCCGGAGAAGCGGCAGGGACGGAACAAACCCCGATTTCACAGCGCGGGGAGGGGTCTGGGGGTTTGCAAAGGGAAAAATCCTGAGGAAAAGGGTGTTTCCACACTGCCGATATAAGCATTTTGCCCGGTTTGGGGTCCCCAGCTCCCTTTGGGGCCCAGTCCCACATGTCCCCCACTGCCACAGCTTTGTGTTCAGGAGCTGTTGCCCTTTTTCACCCCGTGCCAGCGATGGATTCAGATCCCTACCCAGGACACGGCAGGAATTGGTGGATATATGGATTTTTTTCCACAGGTTTTGGCAGCTTTGGTTACCTGGAGTGTCAGGAACGGGCACCTGCGGCAAACTCCAAGGAGAAAGGCGTTCCCAGGGAACACGGTGCCCATCAGAGCGATGCAGTTGCTGCTTTCTCAGAGAGGATAAACATGAGGATGTGCCCGGTGCTGCTGAGCCTGACTGAGCTCGAGAGCACTGACAAGGCTTAAATATTCCTTAAACTACAACTGAAGGGAAAAACTGGATCTGCAGCAGCTGCACCTTGGGATACATGCATTATAAGGGTATATACAGTCAAATAGAGTTAATTAAGCTAAAACCACAGTAAATCTGCCAGACCCATATTAACACTATAGTCAAAATAGTGGAAAATATAGTATTTTCCCTAATAAATCCTGTTCTGTTACAGATTTATGTTGGCATCTGCATAGTTACCAGAGTTTTACAATAATCATTGATCAATCAAAGTTTTATGACAAAACTATAATTTTCCTGTGTTTCTTTCTTACTTAGTTTCCTAGTTTGCTTAATTCCCAGAATGCAATCCAGTAAATCTTTGGGGCTGAGATATTAAGTAGATAATAAGAATGCCATATAAGATTTGCTTATATTTTAAACTGTCCTTACAAATGATTTATAATTAGGGCCAAATCTAAGACAAAACATTATTAAAGTCAAAACCCTCCATAAATTACCGGAGTTTGCTTATGCCTGTAATAATTTATTAGAGGTTTACTATAGTATTTCCTCTGGTGATATCCAAAGCTTTATGTGTCATAAATGGGAAATATGGGCTGGTAAAACATACAGAAAACAGGACTGATCCCCAGTGACCCCCAGTGACAGGCTCTGAGACACCATCGGAAGTGTTCTGCAGTGGAAATGAAACGGCACCAATCACCCAACGGTGCCAGACCAAAGGCAGCTTTATTGTGGGAGATTCAGTCGAGGTTTTTTAGGATTTTATAAGTTATCCTGTTTACAGGTGGAACAGAAGCTGCAGCTGGGTTTGTGTTTCTGGCATCCCACCGAGGGCTCTGCCACGAGGAATCCACCAGGCCCAGCCATGCCCAGAGGGGGAGCAGGGCTGGCAGTGTCCAGGGAGGGCAGGGGGGCTCTGCCACGTGGGCTTTGCCTCGTGGGGTTGCTGTGAGAGGTTTGCCAAGCAGGGGTTTGCCCTGTGTCACTTGTCACCTGCTGTCACCTTCCTGCAAAGCTCAGAGCCCCTCCTGGGGACGCGCTCGCCACCAGAGCCACAGCTGGGCACTGCCAGGTCACTGCCTCCTCCAGCCATGCCCATGCCACTCTGCTCTTCCCAGAACTCCCATCTCAGCCATGGAGCTGTGGATCCTGCTCAGAGGTGCTGGATTTCCCCGAGTTACCCCTGAGCATCTTTCAGTGTGCTGGGCTGGCACAAGATGTTCCCAGTCAGTCCCGTGCAGGCATCTTTGGGTTTTTTTGTCAGTGTTAATGTCAGAGTGACTTTGCTGCGAGTGCAATTCTCTGTTTGCAACCGTAATTCTGTGAAGGTCCCCATAAAGTGCTTCCCAAAGTCCCAGCTGTGCTCCTGCCTGTGCCAAGCCGGGCTGCGAGCCCTGGACCCAGCCCAGCCTCTGCCTGCCCCAGTGCTGTGCCAGTAGAAACCCAAACCCTCCCACTGGGATGCACTGGGACGCACTGGAGGACAGCGGCAGGGGTGAAGCACAGCCCCGCTCCCCTGGGAAGCAGCAGAGCTGGGTGGATTGACCTGGAACGGGGCTGGGTCTCCAGCTCAGGGTTTGGGAGCTGAGGGAATGTACTGGACGTTTAATTTTCCGCTGTGCCCTGGGGGGATGACCGGGATCCCTGGGATGGGCAGGGTGACAGCAGCGTGTGGGCAGCACCGGAGGAATCGATGGCATGTGAGGATGGAAATAGGATGTGGAGGGAGCTACTGGGGTCTGGAGAGGGCAACTGGAGGGAGCAGAGCCAGGAGAGGAGTCCCAGCTCGTGTCATTAAAAACTCCTTCCTCATCTTTCATAACAAACGGTGAAGAGCAGAAATGAGACCTGAGGTCAATCTCATTGTCTGTTAAAAGAGAGAGAAATAGAATAAAATAAATTCAATTAAAATCTTTAAAAAGTGAAATAAAATAAAATAAAATAAAATAAAATAAAATAAAATAAAATAAAATAAAGTAAAATAAAATAAAGTAAAATAAAAACCGCGAAGCAGACAAAGACAAGTGACTGCAGAAGCTGCACCACTGCATGCTCTGAGCATCCCAGCAGCTGCACGGCCTCTGCCTCTCCACCTGTGATACCATCAGAGGCACTGATTGCATTGCACGTTTGTTATCAGTCTCTGCCCATCCATCTCCCACGGATAATCCCTTTGCTCGCGCACCAGGCAGTGCTGATCCCTGTCCTGCCCTGGCTCAGGGGGCCTGGATGCTCTGAGAGCTACTGAGAGCATTTCAAATCCCTCTCAGACCACAGCAGAGGCAGTGACTGGAGGAATGTTCCTTCCCATCGAAGACAGCACCAACACAGCCAAGGTTGGGCTGAAAGGAATTTGTATTCCCGAGAATGCCCATTTGTACCTTGACCAGTGGGTTCTGGGGTGGATGTATCAACTACAGAATATTTGATGACACCCCCTGCCCTGCCACACCTGGCTGGCAAAGTTGGGGTGCTCACACAAGAATCCAAATTAAACGGCCATGAAAATGGGACAGGGCTTAATTAATCCACGTTAAACTCCTCTGTGGACATTAAGTCAGGATTGAAATCCCGGTGCTTAGGTTTAGCTCAGCCTCTGCTCACTTACACGCTAAATAAAGTTTTCACTGCAGGAGGACGTTTAATGAGGTTTAGCTAATCCACACCTTAAATTAATTCTAATTAAATTTCCTCAGTAACCCTGGAAAAGCAGGCCCCAATGAAGCAGATCCTCTTATCTATATCTGTTATTTATTTGCAGCACCCAAATACACCATAACCGAGCTCAGCTCCCCGTGCCCCGCATGACTCAAAACTCCCATTTCCCTGCTCCCTGGTGGCTCCCACCCACATCCCACCGTGGCCGTGGTCAGTCCCATCCCGCAGGACCCCGGAGGACCCCACGCTGTGCTGCTCCCGTGTGGCAGCCCCGTGTCCTTGTCCCTTCGCCGGGCTCTGCATGGCCGCGCTCGGGGCAGCAGCGCTCTCCCGGTCCTCATCCATTTGTAGGGAGGAGCGGGGACGGGAGCCTCCCCTGCCACAGAGACGGATGCAGATTACGCCATTAATTTTTTATGTGAATTCAAAAAATTCCATGTTGACTCCATGACGCAAATGGGTATGAAAATCCTGGCGAGCGCACTCATTGTTACAGAAATCAAATGGCTCAACAGCCACTAATGAGGCAGACAAGAAGCTTCACTCACCCTCTGAGGATTTGAAGGCAAGACGAGAAGAAGGAGCGCGTTACATTATTCATGTGCCTTGTTTGAGTTTCAAATCCTAGGAAGTCGCAGCAAAGGGGGATTTGGGATGTGCCGGTGACCTGCTCTGCACGGAGAGGGGGCAGGAAAAGTCCTGTTCCCTAACTGAGAACTCCTTGGAAACGCGGCTCCCACCCGGCCAGGGCCCCCTGCCCTGGGATGTGCTCGGGAATGCCCCGGGGATGCCCTGGGATGGCGAGGATCCACTGGCAGCACCCTCAAGCACTGCTGCCTGCAATTGCCGGGCTCTGCCCCCCCACAGGACCTGACCTCGCTGTAAACTGTTTAAAACACACCACACTCTGCTGGAACAGGTGCAGAATTCTTTTAGAGGGCGAGGAAGAAAGGGAAAACCTGGAAGAACAATTGATCTGAGGAGGAGACGTGCAGGCAGGTGCTCCACAAGGCAGGGATGAGGTGCACAGTGCAGCTGTTGACCAAGTATTAAGGACTAATAAACAGATTCCCGGAGTTCTTCTGCATTTTGTAATTATGACTTGCCCATAAAACCCTCCTGGCCAACATTATCTCAGCCAGCTTTACGAGTGCTCACGAGGTTAATGCAGAGCTGTAAATCTGCAGCAGGTCGTGGGAGCGAGAGCGGAGGAAATGTTCATAAATCTGGGGGAATCGCTCCAGTTTGTTTGTTTAATAAAACCCTGGTCCGAGAGGAGCAGCAGGTTCCTGTCGGGGCCGTGTGTCCACCCAACCCTGCCTGGCAGGGACACGAGGGACTGTGTGTCCATCTGTCCATCCGATGGATCCCACTCTCTGCATCCAAAGCATCCTTTGGGTCTGGATGCAGTATTTAAAACTGTGCTCTCTGGCACTGTCACCATCCAGGGCCACCACCCCGTGGCACCGAGGTGCCCATTCATGCCACTCGCCCCTGGCAGTGCTGCCGTGCCACAGACGGTGTTGGGAGCCTTGGGACCGTGGCTGACCAGAGCCAATGCAGAGTTAAAATCCCTCCTCACAGCTCTCCAGGTCGGGGTATATTTGCTTGGATTTTACATTGGAATTTGAAATCCACAGCTACAAGGAAACATTTATTTTCTTGCCCTTCAATGATCAAACAAGTGGCGCCAAGGCACGAGGAAGCGGAGTTTCCATTAGGAGAACTGTTTTCTTTTTGCTGTAAAATATCAAATATTTTGACATTTCCATCAGGCTTTTCTTTGTATCAAAGCCGCAATGGCAGAACAATCTCAAGGCACTTAGACTTCAGAGATTTGTGCGTTTCTGAGCATTCCCTCCTTTACAAGGGGACACTTCTGAAGGGACGTGTGATGTCTCTCAGAGACCAAAGGCAAGGTAATAAAAACAAGAGCCCTGCGAGGGCTCCGGGGAAGCGGCTGCGGGCGGGCGGAGCTCGGAGCTGATCGCCCTCCCAGGAGCTGCAGCGTCCCGGTGCCGGTGGCAGGGCGAGCTCCTGGATATCGGGGCATCATCATCACCAAAATCATCATCATCACCCGCCCCGTGGCCGCAGGATGGAAGAGCGAGGGTGTCACTGAGAGACAGGATCCATCACACGGCTCCGAAGTGTCTGGAGAGCGAAAGCAGCTGCTTCTCTCTGAGGCAGAGCTCTTGTCCCGCTCTAACGGGGGGCGGGTACATTTTTATACAGTCACAGAACCATTAAGGTTGGAAAAGACCTCCAATATCCCCCTGCCGACTTCGTGAAGGGCCAACTTCACTCGTTGTTTGAACATCTTCAGGGACCCAAGCCACTGAAGTCACTGAGTCACTTCTGGTGGCTCCACCGCTTCCCTGGGGAGCCTGTTTGTGGGGTGTCAGGGCAAAGTCACCCCCAAATGCTGGTGGGGACACCCTGCGTGTCCCTGCTGCCCCGAGGTGGGTCCCCTCGCTGGGCTGGGGCAGTCCCAGGGCTGCGTGGCTGACACCATTCCTTCCGTCTACTTTGATCCACGAGTGCCCGCAACCCTTGGAATTTCAGGAGTGACCTGCACCCTGCCAGACCTTTCAGGGGAGGAGGAGAACCGGGCAGCTGGCCCCTCTCACGGGTGCCCCGCTGTCCCCACGGCCAAGGAGAACCGGAGGGACCCGCAGCACATCTGCAGCACCCGTGAGCAGCCACAGCTGGCAGGGCGCATCCCGAGGGGAATCGGGGCAGGGGTGACCAGCAGGCGCAGGTCCGAGGGGTCAGCAGGAGCCGCTTCCCAGGGGTGATCACTCTGACACCGGCCCAGCTCTTCCTCAGGGACTGGGAGCAAAGCGGGAGCGAATCCTGGAGCCCCTGCAGGCAAGATTCCGTGTGCTCCTCGCTATGTAAATGATTTCCAGAGCGAAACCGCTTTGAAGCTGCTGTTTATCTCACTCCGATAACAATCTGCTTCATTTCTTGTGTCAAAGTAATTAGAGTGTAATTATTTTTATTTTTATTAACAGGTACTATAATTGCTGCAGGGTTCCAGAGGAGCTGGGGTAATCCTGCTCCCGCACTTCCAGCCCTCCCTCTCTGCTCGATGCCTTCAGCCTCCTCTCCCTCCCAGTCCCCTGCCTGCTCTCCGAGCGTTTGGGCTCCCTTTCTCTCGCCTGTTTGTGCCCGTGTTCAGTTTCTCCTTTTCTGTTTGTTTTCTCTAGACATCAATTTTTCATGCTGGAGAGCCGAGGATAATTAATTAATGATTCATAGGAATGCTGTGGCTATAATATAATGAGAGGATGGTTCATAACCTGTTGCGGAGGCAGTTATCAGTAATTTCGGAATAATTAAAGGATGGTTTTAGCACATTTCAAAAGCCCTTATAGAATCAAGGAGATGGGCGAATTTATTTCTCTCAAAACACTCGGGGACACACCTTGGTGGCTCAGGCAGCATTTCTTAGCTCCTCTGTGCTCCTGCTGTGGACCAGGGGCTGGGGAGGATCCCATCCTGGGGATCCTCATGCTTCAATCACCGGGGAAAAGTCCCCCCTTTCAAACTCCTTCACTCCACATCTTCCCCACCTGAGCTGAGCAGATTTTTTCCTCTTTTTTCTCCCTTTTATTTTTATTTTTAGTACCACGGGGTGTTACAACCAGCCTTCCTATTAGGGGCTAGACATATTCAGAGCCTTAATGATAGATTAAATACCAAATACCTTAACATTTGAAAAATGACATTTATTATACAGAGTTGTAAATAGAGGGAAAAATGACAATAGAACACAGTGTAGATCTTACATAAACTGCACCGGCTCTGTGTAATGACTATGATAATGTCAGTGCTAACAAGCAGATAATTGGCATCACTGAGATAATTTTTGGCACCTTATGCAGAGGGGAAACTGCTCTGCATAATTATTTTACCTAGGAATATTCTTCATTTAACAGGTCCATTTGCATAACGGTTGGAACTTTTTAAGCTGTAAAAGGGTGTTTAATATGTTGATTTGTTTTATCCACAAAACAATTGTTTATTCATGAGAACTGGCACCTGAGGACTTTTGTAATGAGGCCACGGTGACCCAGTTGGAAGCAACAGCCTTTTATTGGATTTACGGGTCCAGGTGGAGGCAGAATCAGCCGACCCCTCACAAACACCTCCCAGGCTTTTACAGACGCTGTAAGACTGAGTCATTCTCTGCAGAAAAACTTTATTTCTTCACCGACCAAGTTGATCACTCCACTGTTTCCCTGCTGGTGCAGGCACTGCTCTGGGGCTGGCACTCCCTCTGTCCCCAGGACGGTGACACACAACCAGGGGAATCCTCCTCAGGCTCCCGAAGCCCTGCAAACCGTGCACATCGCTGCCTGCAGTTAGGCAGGGCATGTGATAAAACACGGTGATGGGGGGGGGGTGAAGCATCCAAAAGCTGAGGCAGGAACTGCGCTGGGATGGGGTGAGGATTGGCAGAGCAGAGTTCAGCACTGCTCTCAGCCCAAGGGCTCGGCACAAGAAGTTCTGACAGGTCAGGGTGAGGAGCTCTCGGGGTCGGCCAACAGCCCTGCAAGGCCGTGCCAAGCAGTCCAGAAAAGGAAAAGCTGCTGGACAGCAGCCTTGGACTTCCATGGCAGGCAGATCCCTGGCCAAGGTCCAGGCGTGCTCAGGCTCCAAGGCTCAGAGCATCCCACATCCATCTGCCTGTGCTGCCCTGGCTGGAGGGAGCCTCCCGTCCTTGCCAGGTCTGAGCTGACCAGAGCACTGTTTGTCCCATCCCAAGAACATTTCCAAAGCAAGGAATCATCTCTGGCTTTCTCTGGGTGTTCTGTATGCAAACCTCGGTGTGTTCATCTCTCAGCAGGAATCACAGAAGCTCTGAGGCTCAGAATCTGTCATGGAAGAGTTGAAATCCCCCCCAGCTTGCACTGGGGCTCCCTTGGCTTCTCCAGCTGTTTCTGTACGTGCTGGCAAACCATTCCCATAGTTAGAGAAGCACCAGCCTCTCTCTGGCAAACACTTTATGTCCCTCAAAGCCCTCGTGACCTCCTGAGAGAACACCAAGTGCTGCCGAGCCTTGCAGGGGTGATTTCCACCAGAGAGATCAGCGTCAGCAGGGCTGGGTCTGCCCGGGACAGGCCTGTCCCCACTCTGGGGTCTGGCACACGGCGGTGACCTGGGCACTGGGGCAGCAGGAGCAGGCAGCAGGGAGGGTGAGGGATGTGGGATTTGTGCCAGAGGCAGCGCTGTGTTGTCACGGGAGCCTCGCTCCCTCGCCTGTGCACACCTCCCCTGACCTTGGCTGAGTCATTTAATGCCTCTGCTGCTGCTCAGAGCAGGGCCCCGGCTCTTGCTCACACAGCTGGGCTATGAGGAGCCTCCCAAAGTCCAGTGGGAGCCTCTGCCTTTGGAGAGTCCAAACCTGCGATTCCACACCCATGCAGCTCGCAGGAGGGACGAGCTGCTGCCCCTGAACATCCTCTCCCACAGCCTTTCATCCGCTCCACCTCAGTGAAAACTGTCAAATTTGCTAGAAGTTATCCTCTGAACCTGTAGATATCAACTTCCCTGTGAAAAAGCCAGTGATGGGACTCATTTTATCATGTATTAGGCTTGTCCAGATGTGTGCAGATATATGTCCAGATGTGTGCAGGTATATGTCCAGATGTGTGCACCTATATGCCACAGGCACAGCTGTCTCTGCCCCTTTGCAAACTCAGGGGCCTGCGATTTTCAGCTCAGCCAACTGCTTTGAGGTTAAATTCCATTTTTTCCCAAACAAGGCTGTTGGCTTCAGTGACGGGAGGTCTGTGACGTTTGCCTGTGAGATGTTAAACTCCCGCCTGTGTTCTGATGAGGTACCCCCGAGCTTCACTCTGGCACATTTGCTGGGAGGAATAGCCTGTACCAGGGCAAGGAACACGGAGCCAATCCATCACACTCTGGGGCTTTCAAGGCCGTCTCCCCTGGCCTCTAACGCTCTGCAAAATGGTTCATTCTCTGCTGGTTTATAAACTTGATGTGCAGCCTGCCAGCTCCCACCCAGAGCCCAGAGCAATCCTTGCCCTCATCGGTATGCCAGCCCCTGTTTGTGCCAGCATTTCCAATGGTTTCAGCTTATCTGCTGCTTTAAAAAGTCCTACACACCTGTGTTAAATCACCATCCCCACCTGCCCAGAGAGAGGTGTGCACCTCCCCAGGGTTCAGGGGGGATGGCTGGAAGGTGCTGTGCTCTCCCTCACTGAAGGGCCGCAATTACGGCCTCCCAGTCCGCCCACGAGCTCAGCACCACTTTCTTTATGACTCCGCCAGCCCATCTGTCTCAGAGCCCAAGACCACACTCACTCCTGTTGGGATTTTCTCCTTTCCAATTCCCAAGTCAGCTCTAGTTCAGTGGGGAGATTTATTACTCCTCCTCTGTGCTCCCTGGCTCCGTGCCACGGCGCGGGGGAGCAGCAGCTCAGGCAATATTCCAGCGGCCAGGAACTGTGATCCTTTGCTGGCACATCATCACCCTGTCCCAGCGAGGGCACTGTGTCAGGGGGTTTGGTGTTACAGGTGTTGATCAGAACCAAATCTCTGCTCCTTGTCTCAGGGGGTGTCACGGTAGTGTCAAAATAAAGGGAGGAGGGCTTCAAATTCCCCTCCCTTCTCTGAGGGTGGCTTGGGAGTGTTGGGAGTGAGAGGAGTGAAAGCAAAACTCATCCCAGAGCTGTGGGAGGGGGGCAGAGCCCTGGCCAGGGGCCGTGCATGTCCAGCACTGAGCCATGTCCCCATGAGGTCTGTGACAGTGCCCTGAGCTTGGCAGTGCCATGAGAGGTGCAGAACCCTGGGGTGGCACCACAGATGCTCTGTGGAATCCTGGTCCCCACCCCCAGCTCCAGAGGGGTGGCTGGAAGGCCGTGGCACCAGTAAGGGATGGAGCTCCTGGAGAGAAGGCAGAAAGCCTGGGGATCTTCAGCTGGGTAAGGGGAGAGGGAGAGGGGCAAACCTTGCAAAATCCTACGGGTGCCTGAGCCTGCCGTGGCACAGGAATCTGGGCAGGGGAGCAGTCCTGGCCTGGAGTCACGAGGGAGAACCCTGGGCTCTGGCTGTTTTCCTTGTCCAGCTGGTGGAGCCCATCTCGATTCAAGATGCTGAGGACATTATTGATCTAAGCAAGTTGTCAGTGAAGGAAAAGTTGTAATTGCTGCTGTAGTTGCATTGTAACACACCAGCCCCGAAGGGAAATTAAAGTTTGGAGCTAATAGGGTTGTATGATCCTTCAACCTTTGATGTATTGAATCTGGAGCAGCCCCTGGAATACTGATTTGATGCACAAAGGATCATTTTTAACAGCGGCTGAACCTCCAGGTCCTCTGATCCAATTCTCCCTTCAGTCCCACTGCAAGGCAAGAGAATGGCTCACAGCACATCCTCCCCCTCTGCCCTTGGGCCTCTTCCTCCAGCTCCCACGGTTCCGTGCACCCCTGGCTCTTGCTGTAGGAATAGAACTTGCGAGAATGATGGCTGGGATAAGGAAGCATTGCCTGTGTGTGTGGGAAAGAGCTTATGGCAGGATTCCTCGGATTCCAGCTCGTGCCTGCCGCTGCACCTCCATCCAGGGAATGTGTTCTGCAGCAGGAGCACCAGCCCTGAGCTCAGTGCCGGGTGAGGGTGCAAGTCCCAGTGTCCTGCCCAGCCAGGATTTCCTTAAAGAGGGAATTACAGATATTCCTGAGCAGAACTGCGGCTCCCCATTAATCACCTGCAATTAGAAAGCAGGGATCTGCCAAGCAGCCACTCCCCAAAGGTCGCTAATCAGGGAGGTTAATAGTCCTCGAGTTCTGTTTTGCGGAGCGCCTGGGGCTGCGAGCTCAGGGCTGGGCTGTGCATTCCCAGCGTGTCCCGGAGCACAGGACACGGCTGTGCCCCCAAAACTGCCCGGGACCCCACAGCCTCGCACTGAGCCCCGGCTTTCCCACCACCTCCCACTCCCACAGCCCTCCAGTGATGGATCCCACCACGCCTTCACACAGACACTTTAATTCTGTGTTGTGAAGACACCCTCTCTAATTGCTTCAGCTAATTAGCGCTTCGGTGACGCCGCAGGTTCCGTGGAAGGAACAACCCACGAGGATGTGCTGCTGTCCCTGCCCACCACTGCCATGGCAGAGGGGACCCCAAACCCCTGCCATGTCCCTGCTGTGTCCCTGCCATGGCAGAAGGGACACCTGCCCCGCTACTGTGTGCCATGTCCCTGCTGTGGGATCCCTGCCATGGCAGAGGGGACCCCACTCCTCTGCCGTGTCCCCTCCGCGGCAGAGGGGACCCCACTTCATCGCTGCCCAGCAGGTCAGGGATGTGCCCGGGCTCCTAAATCCCTGCTGAGGCCAGCAGGCAATTTAAACCTGAGTGCAGCAACTAATTAAATCAATATGAGCTAATGAACAGCAATTAGAGGTCCAGCTAGGCACATCTTCTCTGGTAAATACTGCTTCTCTCCCAACGGGAAGCTCTTTTTTAATAATCTGTTTGTGTTTCATTTCCAGGAGCTGTAATTCCCCAAAGAAGCAATTTGGGAAAGTGATTTGTTTGTCTGTATAATTGCCAAAGCACTTCGTTAGGCTTGTTTGTTTTTCCTTGCTCCTGCTGCTCCCTGGAAGCGACAGCGCCGGCACGGTGGCAGGAATCTCGCTGCTCTCCAGGTGCTTCGTGTGGTGTGGCTGGGATGGGGGGTCCCTCCACTCCCCTGTGCCCTGGAGAGAGAGGGAGGGAGGGAGGAAGGGAGGAAGGAAGGAAGGAAGGAAGGAAGGAAAACCATTTTGTTCTCCACCTCTCCTAGAGCTGCCCGTTCATTTTTGGCTCTGCAGCCGTTCCCCATCCCAACACCCCCATCTCAGCCGTGCTGTCCTGCACCGCCTCAGCCCAGCCAGGATCTCCCTCTGGAGATGTTCTTTCATTCCCACCTGTCCCTGACCCCGCAGTTCTGTTCCCCAGGGGAGTCAGGACGGCACACACTGGGGCCAGGCTCAGCCCCAGGGTGTTGGGATGTTTCCAGCGCTATTTTCTCCTGCATTCCCTGCTGCCCCTGACCTGCTGCTTTCTCCTCAGTTCCCACTCGTTGCACAGAAGTTTTCCATGAGCTGTTCACAGCAACAGCCAGGGTTTTTTCCTGACTTCCTGGGTTTTTTTTTCAGCTCCCATATTCCTTCCATTCGGCATTCCAGCGACCCAGCCAGGACTGGCCTGGCCTGCCCCAGGCTGCCACACACAGGATAAGGGCTCCTGCAACTCCCCCTGCGAATGCTCCTCACCATTCACTGATATGAAATTGCAATAACCTTTCAAATTAAACCCTGCACCTTGTTTATTAGCAGTTAAATGCTTCCCTGAGCCTCTGAGCTACGGCAGGATACGGGACAATGGGAACACGCTCCCATAATTGGATATCTATTGCTTGTTTAGTGGGCAGCAATTAGACCACAGACGGGTTATGGGCTGGCACGGATTAAATATGACTCTCCACACTTCCTGCAGGGATTAGTAGGTGTTTAATTCAGCTGTGCTCCAGCTCCATCTACACCAGGCTTTGGAGGCCATGGCAGCCCCGTGTTCTGTCCTTCGGGAGCACTGGAGTCAGAGGAGGAGGAGGAGGTCGGGCACTGCCAAATCCAGAGCTTTGCCTTCCCTCTCTGTCCCTCCTCGGCTGAGCTGCTCCTCTGTCTCTGTTCCCCATCTCACCCCCTGGAGCTCCTGGTATTTTTCTCGTGGTTTCGAGCACAGACAGACATATTTTGACAAATGGAGGTTATCTGAAATCATCTCTCTCGGAGCAAGCGGCTGCTGTACAGAACTTAATTATAAATTAATTAATAGCAGCAAATTTACAATGCCAGGTAGAGGGAGAAAGGGGTAGGAGAGATGATTTGTAAGTGAAGGCAGCACGGCTGGAACATGCAAAACCAGGTAAGAGTTGCTCTCCCAGAAAAGCTCTCTCAGAACTGGAGTGCTGGACCCACCCCTGGGCTCAACCTTGGCTCCACAGTCCCACTTCCATCCCTCAGCTCGGGGCACACAGCTCCCAAATGACCAAATTTTAGCTTCTGAAAATCAAATTACGGCCTCTTTTGGTCTCTCCAGCTTCAGTTCTACTGGATCAAGGAGCTGGGTGACAGCGAGGGCTTAGGCAGAAACCAAAGGAGCAAGTTAGAATAATTTTATTTAACATAATAATATATTACAGAGCTAATATAAATTCATGATTATGATTATTGGTATTCAGCCCAGAGAGATGGGCATTTTCTCTTGCCATGGCTCTGGCTCTGGTTGCTCCATGGCCACTGCACACCCCATCCCACAGGTGACCTGGTGGGAGTGGCACCAGCAGCCCAAGCTCTCACGGTGAGAGAGGGGAGTTTGATGCCAGATGCCACCTGCTATTCCAGCAGGGAATGCTGCCAGAGCCTGTCCTCGGCAAACAGGGAATGATTCCCGATCGATGTGTCCCACCCAGGTGTTTGAAAAGCAGTTGTTTTCTTGTCAAAACTTCCACAGCAGCTGTGTGGCAAAGACTTTTACTTCTGCTTACAAAACAGCGCCAGGATTTCTCCAGGGAGGCAATGGATTCGGAATTTGTAAAGCTGCTTTCACCAGCAGTCGAGCCTGAAAGAGGAGTTGAGATAAACATTTGCATTTTTATTTTGCCACTGCAGTTCCCGAGTGGAGCTTCACCAGCACGGGGATGGCCCCTGTTTGTACCTGGTGGCTTCGCTGGGGGAATTTCACATCGTTTATAAATGCAGGATTTAAAGCCATCTCCAGAGAAGTTGTTGGCATCAGTGGGGCTGAGGTGGTGGACCTTGGTGAAAATTTTGAATTGAAATTCCATTGGGATAAACAAATTAGGATTTGAAGCTGGACTTAATGATATTAAAGGTCTTTTCCAGCCTCAGATATTCTTTAGTTCTGTGTAACTCCATCAGCTCCAGGGCTGGTGGTTGGACCCTACTGGCCAACAGGACCTTGAGGGTTCTTGGGAGAAACCATCAAATCCCTCCAGTGCCAGATATTTCCTGCAAAAGCACTTTTACATCCACATCAAAACACCCCACGGGACTGCCTCAGCTTGATGAGCTTTCCGATGAAATAATCCAAGATCAAAACCTATCCATTTTGACTTTCTTCACTCTCTTAAACGTTTCAAATATAGTAATGAATCACTGTATATTTCTTTATTTCCTCTGGTTTATTATAATGCTTTAACAGCTGTCAGATCATGTCATTCCAATGAGGTTGTTCCAGTGTTTATGAATTGGAACGTTTCTCCAGGATTTCCATTCTGGGAAATACAGATTTCCATCTCTGAGAGCTCACTCTAGGGGAGAGAGAAAAGATTTCCAATACTGAAAGCTCTTTGTTTTCCAAACAGGTGGAAGTCAACATGAAGAGCTCCCAGTTTCACCCCGAAAGTCACCCCCAGTTTATTGAATGCTCATTTTGTGCCTCAGGTCTCAGGGCTGAGGGTCTCACTTGACCACAGAGGACAAACCTGCCCTGAAGGTAAAACCCCTCCCCAAATTAAGTCCTCCATGACCACATCTTTCAATTTGTGGTGCCTCTTCTTAAATGCAAAGGGAAAAGAAATCTCTTTTCCAGGAAGATTTTCCCATTGCAAACTCCTCATCTTTGCTGGAGACAATGCCTGAGTTTTGACAACTTTTAAAAATTCTCGTTGTAATTGGATTTTTTTGTTTGGTTTGTTTTTTGGGGGTTTTTTTGTTATGGAACATCATAAATTAGCTGTCACTCTTTTTTAAAGGCTACTGAATGTGTAAAATAATTCTTGCCTGATTTGGGAGTGCAGTAGTTTATGCAATTATGAAGTAGCACATCAAAACCAGCCAGCCCTTCCCTCACGCCTGCATAATTCATCGCTCTTGGGTGAGACCTCTCCTGGCTGCAGACAACACAAAGTTAAGTTTGCATTCTATTCTTTAATTAAAAATTTAGAAATTTAAAGCGAGTTTGTAAGCTGTACAACCATCAAAACTCTGGAGACAAGGTGTTAAAAAATGCAAACTGGGGACAGGAATAAAACAAACCACTGATTGCTGGTGAGGATAAACCACCGAGACAAACCCACTGAGCGAATGCGGGTGTCAACCAGCACTCCTGACGTGCTTTCTGGGCAAACACACCTGTAAATCAGGCTGAAATATTGGAATCCTGGAACTGAGGTGGCTCCTCCACTCCGAGGGTCACCCCTCAGCTCCCAAAAACACCCAGTGGCAATGGTGGCACTGAGGGAACGAGCAAGGCCGCGGCGGAGGAGGCCAAGTGGGAAATGTGGGCCCCGCTGCCTAATGGGACTTATCAATTATTATCTCAGCCCATATTTCTTTGAGGGGTGATTGTTTCACAGAGCCTGACATCTCATACAGCTTTAAATTACTCACAACCGGGACGCCTTACAAGATAGCAGTAAAATCAGGAGAGGATTGGGCAATGTAATTATAGTATGGAAATGATGTTGATCGCTCAAGCAGGAACAGACCTTGAGTCGGTGCCGACGCTGCCCTGCTCCGGCAGAGCCTGGAGACCACCGAGCCTCGTTAGGGGGCTGCAAACGAGGCCACAAGGTTGGTCACGCCAGGGACAGAGCGGGACAGAGCACAGCGGGGTCGGGAGGCTGAAGGAGAGCAGGGCTGGGATGCTCCAGCACTGGGCTCTGGCTGTGTGGGTGCAGCTCCCCTCGGGCTGAGGATTGGGGAGGCACAGCCAGGGGTTCCTGCCTTGGTGAGAGCCTCAGAGATGCTGCTCAGAGCATTTTCCAAGGGGTAGTTTCCCTTGGAAACCAGTAAAGGGGATTTACATTGGGGGTTTTCTCTTTTTTAGTTTTAAAAGGAGGGCTTTCTAGGAAAAAGAAAATAGGTGAATGTTTTCCTGTTCCAAATCTGGGAAAAATTTAGGAAAGCGTGAAAAGGCGTTTTCACAGTCAATATCAGCAGGAACAGCCCCTGCTCCCCGTGCAGAGCTGACCCCCCTCCCTCCCACTGCTGGCAGTGTTGGAGGCACTTTGGAAGTGGGCAGGATCAGAGTGAACTGGGCACAGAGCAGCTCTGGGCAGCTGGGCTTCAGCAGCTCTTTTAATTTCTGCTCCCCCAGCTCCTCTCTGCTGAAGACCAGTGGTTTGTGGCTGCCGGTGCAGGTGCCCTCACCTGCGACAGCACTGCCCGTCCCCATCCACCTGCTTTGGGGGCAGAAGGAGCCCCACAATAAGGAAACTCCACCCACCTGTCAGGTAGAGGATGAAAAACCCCCTTGGCATCCTGCACACACCGCTCTGGTCTCCCTGTGACCCCTCGGTGCTGCAGGGAGCCACCCGCCAGCCTCAGAACCTGGTACCTGTACCAGGATGCTGCTGGGAGCAGCGGGACCGCGGCTGGATATTTGCTGGTGACAACCAGCGAGTCTGTAGGAGAGAAAATGAATGTCCCTGAGGACAGTCACACAGCGGTGCCTTCGCCTTCAAAGGCAGAGCCCGGCGGGAGGGCTGGGCAGGGAGCAGTAGCCCATGGGCACAGCTGACAGGACTATCAATTTGGTGTTTTTAAATGCCGGAGCAGGAATGCTGTTTCCAGAGGAGCTGAACAGGAAAGGCAGAAATCATGACTTGCCTTTTTTTTTTTTTTTTTTTTTTTNNNNTTTTTTTTTAATTAAAAGCCCTGCTTTCTCCCACTCCTTAAAGGTGATGCTCTGTCAGGTTTAACAAGCCGCTGTCAATCCGTCCCCAGCTGGTGCCGGGAGGAGCAGAGGGAGCCGAGCACACCCCGCAGGCATCGCCGGCTCCTCCGGCCCCATCCCGGGGGAAAAGCACCCGGCAGAGCAGCGCCGAGGGAGGACTGGTTCCTGTGGCTGCCTCTCCTTCAGATCCCTCCTCCAGCAGCACCGAGCGGTGGCTGGGTCAGTGGAGGGGCTGGGATGAGCCCGCACCGCCGGGCATCTCCCAGCCCCGGCATCGCCCACCCCTGCGGCAAATATTCGGCCCCTCCGGCTCCGGCTGCCCCTGGGAGCTAGAGCTCTCCTCGGAGCAGTAAAACCCTGTCTGTGTGAGTGCCGAAATGATCCCGGATAATGAGGTTAATTAATATGTTCCTGTAAGCCCAGGGGCGCCGGGGAAGATCGGGATCAGCCTGTCCCCACCGGCTGTGAGATGCGCGCCGGGAGCAGGGATTGTCCAAAGGTTACGAGGTGCAGGTGTGCTCCGGGCCATGCCAGGAGAGTGGAAATCAGTGTTTAGAAAAAGCCTTTTAAGGATGCCTGAGGAATAAAAGAGGATGTGTGGCTCTCCCTCACCTTCCCCCGATCCCAGCCCAGCGGTGCTGACAAATTGCCGTCCTCAGCTCGCGGTCCCAGAAGCACCTTAAAAAGCAGAGGAACGCCGGACACCGGGGCCGGGCTGGAGGGGAGCCAGCAGCCGAGGAGGCAGCTGAGAAGGATGATCAGCAGAGCACAGGCAATGAGGCTGATGGGCCCCAGCCGCGGAGAAGCCCCGCTCCTGAAACGCATCCAAAACCAGCACTGCATTCGGGATGAAGTGATGTCACTGCCGACCATTAGCGTGGTAATTACAGTGAAAGCTTTTGGCAACTGTATCCTCCGAAGGGTCATTAATGCAACCCAACCGCACCAGTGAAGGTCTCATTAGTCTTATTTCAGACTTATGTATTTTTCGGAGCTGCAGAATCCTAATAGTCTTTTCCCTCCAATAACGTTATTTTCTGCTCCCTGCTCTGCGGGGACAGTGGGCCCTTCTCCTCCAGTTCCCAGCATTCCACTTGGGAAGATGCATTTCCAGCAGAGGAAGGGCCCTGGGAGCCCATGTTAGAGGCTGAGTCTGGATCCCAGTCCTTGGTCACCACAAGAGCTCAGGAAGCAGCTCCCACTCCTGATTCTCAGCAAACCTCACCAGGATGGGAGTGCAGGGAGGTGGAAAAGCAACTGGACACATGGACATGAGTCCAGTCACAGGAGCTCCCCTGGTCTGGTGTCAGCAGTGCAGGAGGTCCCTGTGCAGGGGCTGCAGGGAAAGGTGGGTCAGGTGCTGCTCCATGTCCCGCTGACCTCATTTTGGGACAAAGGGAGAACCTGCTGTGTTTGCAGAATTTTTATGTCTGTCCGGAGCATAAGACCACCAGGAGGAGATCAGAAATCAGAACCCTGTTGACAAATTGCAGGGCTGGTGCAGAAGAAAGCAGAGCAAAGCTCAGCAGAAACAGCTGCAGGTGCACCCAGCAGCGTGGGCAGGCCAAGCCTTGTGCTCTCACAACAGCAGAGGTGACACCTGCAGGGCAGGTGAAGGGACTTGGCCACCCTCGGCAGCAGCTGGACCACTCTTGGATGACCCATGTGAGTTTTGCACAAAAAAAAGCCCTTTCCAGGGTATAAGGAGTGGTCTGGGTCGGGGTTAGACTCAGATCCCATCAGGTTTGAATGCCTGGAGAAACCCTGGAGAGCAGACTGGGGACAGAGCAGGGAGGAAGTTTCTCCCCAGCAAACCAAAACCAAAGAGTGACTCCACTTGTGGTGCCACAGGCCTGGCATGCTCCAAACCCACTGGTCAGCATCCCCAGCAGGGACAGCCATGGGCAGGGACCCACGAAAGCACTGCCTGGCCAGCTGCCCTCTGCCTCTGGCACAAGGAGCTCCACAAAGAAAACCCAGAAAACCCATCCCACAAGCAGGAGCTGCTCCCCAGGACGTGCCTCAGTCCCACACCCCCTCCCAGCACATCATGTGTAGCTGTTCCTCATGCAGCCAACTGCTTTAATCAGAGAAGAAAAACCCTCAGAACACAAGATTCAAATCCACCAGGAAAGGTGACAGATTCTCCTACTCTTCAAAGGGGCTCTTTAAATATTAAAAATAGCATTGTTGTTTTAGTAGCGTTAATTTAAATGATGCACGCATGACACCTCCGATCACCCCGGCGTGCTCAGACACGGCGCCTCTGCGAGGCACAGCCAGGCAGGAGCTCTTCTCTGCTGGTTCGTCCTGTGACAGAAAAAAGGAACACATCCTGTGCACGGGGGAGGGGGAGGTTTATTCCCAGCCTGCACAGGCCCAAGGTGTGCTGAGACTCCAGCCTGGGGTGTGGAGGTGAAGGGCAGTGCTTTCCTTCCCCCGGGACAACTGTTTCCTTCCTAAAGCTGGGCTTCCAGACCAGCTTGGCTAAACACTCACTTCTTTAAGACAGAGCTGAAGTAGGTGAAACATGAAAGAGTCACCTAAAAACACACCCTGACATTCCCTGGTTCTCCCCACAACAGCTCAGCCCAAGCCAAGTTCATGCCTGGCTGTCTCCTTCCCTTGCTCCACTGTTCTTCCAGCTTTAGCATCTTCATGATCTAGTGGGGCCCCTCTTTTCAGGCCTTGCTGGTGGCTAAAAGGAAACGACATGTTCAGAGGCACCTGTGAGTTAGAAAGATCCTGAAATAAGTTGGTCTCCAGCCTCCTGGACCAAGGGAACTGGTGTTACTCAGGATCTCCAAGCTGAGGCTGAACTTGGGGGCTTGGATTGGTCACCACAGCCACTGAGCAGGAGCTGCCTGTGGGAGACTTTACAAGGAGACCTGGAATCCTCACCCACCACAGGCTCATGTGAGCTAGTAGGGTTTTTCCTTGCTCTCTGTTTCAAGGGGTCTTTGCAGAAGCAGGGAGTTCAGGTTCCACCCACAGAGCTGGCACATTCCTTTGGGATTTATTTTCATCAGCCTCTGAAGGGATGAAGAGCCACCCACGACACCTTGTGCTCCACCACCCCTTGTTCCAGTGAGAGCACCGAGCTCCAAGCAGCTGGAAACACCCCCCGAGAGCTTCACCTTCTGCTGGGGACCCAACCAAGGGCAAGGGGGGGAAGCACATGATGGTAAAATGATGGAATTCATCTGCAGCTTGACCTTCACTGATGATGGATGGCCTGTTTGTAAGGATCATCAGTGGAGAGCCTTCCCTCTGATGCATCACCTGCAGCTGCAGTGAATTGAGGGGCAAACCTGACGTCCTTGCCCAGGGCCTGGGGGCTGTGCAGCTCCTGCAGGGACAGCCCAGGCTCCGGCCACCAAAACGCTTCACCTGCAGGAAGTGAGCCCCAATTGCATTGGAAATCTGGGCTGTCAAGAGCAGTGGTTCACTCAGGATGAGGTTCAGGTTCTCGTGTTCACGTGGCCCAGAATGAAGTCGTGCATCTCATTAGGAGTTGCTTCGAACCAGACCTCGCCAGAGCGCGGAGCTGCAAATAATTTGACTCTCAGTGCTGGCTGTGTGCCTGGCTCTGAGTCATACATCGCTGAAGGAATTGTTGTAATCTGCAAATTATTTTCCTGTATTCATTCATTCTGGTGAAATCAACCCATTGCAAATTGCTATCAGCCTAAAACTGCCTCTGCTGGGGCCGAGCGTGTGGGCAGTGCTTTCTGCCCTCGGTGACAGTGTGTGACAGCTTCTGCTGTTCAGCTGTGAGGGATCTCCTCTCTGTGCTCAGGATCTCACCATGGCCACGGGGATTCCTTTTTTCATTTTTTTTTTTTTTATTTTTAAACTGTGATCATTTTATTGCTCAGAGGAAAGGAGGACCTGCAGTGGCTGTTTCTGTGTTCTGAGAGGCTCAGAGGCAGCAGGACAGGCAAAGCACTCACCTGGGCTCACTTGTTCTGGCAGACAAGAGTGGAAATGCTCTCCTGTCACAGACACCTGACCGTTCTCTTCATCGCTCTCGTGTGGCCTTGGAGCAGCTCTGAGGACTTCAAAAAGCTGGAGCTGCCTTTCAGCAGGGATCACAAGCCATGGAACACCAGGGGAAGGTGTTCTTCGATGCTCCTGGGTGCAGAGCTGGGTCGTTCCCAGCAGGGAATGCAGCCCCAGAGCTCCTCGAGGCCTGTGTGGGCCTGAGGGACTCAGTGGGGCAGGCCAGGGCAGGAGGAAAACAAGAACATAGAGAAAACCCCTATTTCTTCCACACAGCTTGAACTGGTAACTAAAGGACAGAAGGTGCACGCTGCTTTGTCCCAGCTCCTGCCTTTCCTAGGCAGGGAGGTTTGGATTATGCATTCCGAGGCGTTACAAGGTCCACTGGTTTGGAACAAGAAGTCTGCCAAAACACTCAGCCTGGGAAGGGGGAGCCGAGGAGGAGAGGGCTGAAGCTGCTGCTGCAGGCACAGAGAATATTAACTCTGCTCTGTGGGAAATGCCAGCGTCTCCAGCTGAGGCGATGGAGAATGTAAGCCCCATTCCCCAAAAATTCCCTTGGATCTGATCTCCCTTTGCCAGGTTTTCTTTCTGATGGACACCCTTGGAAGAAAAACCTGGGCATGGCAATTTGATTTCTCAAGTCACGGAACCACAGGGGTGTGAGCTGCTTTCACAAGTGCTGTGCTGTGCCCGGGGTGCTCAGGGAGATGAACATCTCCCTGCGTGTCTCTGGTGTCACCGAACACCTCCAGGCACGGTGGTGAGGCAGAGGGGTTCCAAGCAGAGCCAGCTCCAGTGCAAAATTCCCCCAGCAAACTCCCGTGCACAACTCTGTGCAAAGTCCCCGTGCAAAGCCCCAGTGTCCCCAGCCCATGGCAGGGACAGGCAGGGCCAAGCAGGGACAGGCAGGGCCATCCTTCCTGTGTGCCCTGGGTGCAGGATGTGCAGTAGCTGCTCCTCTCTGTGTGTTTGGGGTGGGGCAAATAACCGTGTTCAGCAGAGGGGGGTGGTTTTTTCCTTCTTGTTTGTTTCTCAATCCTGGAATTTCTCCTGCGATTTCAGAAATATTATTTTCTGCTGGGTGTTAAGACATCCAGGTAAAAGGACCATGGCCTTTGTGTGTGTTAAGACTGTGTGACCTCTTTGCTGCTCTGTGCTGGAGGAGTGTTGGTGCAGAGCTGAGAGAGCAGATGAAAAGATTTCTGTGTGTGTACAATTACTCCGACACAGCTTTCAGTGGGATTGTGTTTGCAACCTTTCACGATTCTCTTTGCAAACATGTTTGAGTGCTGCAGCTCGGCTGATGGAGAAGGCAGAAGCTGTGCTCAGAGATGCCCAACAAGTCCCAGAGCCTCCCCTTGGCTGCTGAATTCCGAAGTCAGGACTGTCTGGGGCTGGTTTCACTGCATGGGGCTGTGGGATGAGCGCCGTGCCAGGAGTGATGACAACCACGTGCAGGAGCCTTTGGCGTGGGCAGGTCTCACACAGTCATTCAGAAATGGGAATATAAACCCCTATTAATAGGGGATTTGCCGTTACACTTTGTTCCCTCAGCTCCTCGTGCCCCTGCACGGAGAGACAACCCAGGAACAAATGTTGTGCCGACTCGAGTGATGATTTCCTGCATGTGCAGCCTCCTCGGAGCTGCTGGAAGGATTGTGGTGGCACCATTTGAGGCACATCAGGCTCTCTCCAGCACTGGGAGACAGGGATTTTTGCCTTCAGATCATCCTCTCAAGCTGCCAGAGCCTAAAATAGCTCTTACTCATGGAGGAGCAATGGATGCAGCTCGCATTCATTATCGGTGTGTCAGTCACAGTCGGTGCCCACATGGAAGTTTGTCCCTTCCCCTCACGCCTCCACTGCTTCCTCCCGGCTGGCAGAGCATGGCACGGTGCCTGGTGACAGGGATTGCTCCCATCTAAGCCCCAGCCACAGCACGGGCTGAGCTGCTGGGACCAGCCACGCCGAGCACAGGGAGGTGGGAAGTGGGGAGCTTTAGAGAGGCTGCGGTTGGAAACTGGGCTGAGGGCAAGGCAGATGTGGGTCTGCCCCGGATAAACCAGCACAGGCACAAGCCCTAAGGGCTGGCTCACCATGGGAAAGGTGGGTTAGTGGGGGCAAGATGAGCAGTTCACAGACACCCCTGGGCTCACAGCCCCGGTGCTCTCTGCTCTGCAAGGCCACATCTGCCCTCATTTAGATTATTTGTGCACCTCTGTCTTGAGAAACCTGAAGGGAACTGCAGCAGCTCAGCCTGTTCTGGCCATAAACTCCTCCTGAAGCTGCGGGATCTGTTCCCACCTGGTGCCTGCTGCCACCTCCCTCCTCCAGTGGCAGCAGCAGCAGCAGCAGCAGCAGCAGCGGTGTGGGAGCTCCCCGCTGACCCCTGGGGCTCCCAGCCCCTCTCCCAACCCCTGCAGACTCAGGGTGTGGGGACAGGGTGCTTGGGAGCCTTTTGCAGTCACCACTGCCCAAACATCCACCCTGACCAGCTCCCCGGAGCACAGGCAGTGCCCAGCTGGGTGCTGAGCCCCAGGCAGTGCCCACCCCTCTCCCCAGCTCCTGCTCAGCCATCACCGGCTCCCCTTCGCTTGTCCCTGCACGACACATCCCTTTTGCTCCCCAGGAGCACGTTCAGCTTTGCAGAGGTGACAAAGCCGTGCAAACAGTGACCCCCAGCACTCAGCAACCCCTGCACCCCCTGAGCACCCCCGAACGCTCCTCACGGGCTCCCGCGTAAGCGATGGAGAAGAGTGTCAGGCTGGGGGAAAGACAGATCACGAGTATTCCCGGCCCTGACATTTTCCTCCAGATATCTGGATTTCCATATATTTGAAAACCTAATATAAACAACAGAGAGAAAATTTGCATTTCGGGCAGTGAGGAATGAAAAATGGAGGCGGGGTAATGTATTGCTGCTCGAGGAAGAGGAATGACAGTGGTAGAGTCGAGCACACACGACAGCGCCCAATCGGCTCGTGGCAAACTCATTTCCTGGCAGAATATAGGGTTTCATCTGCTGGAACATTTAATAGGCATCAAAGAAAGATCACTTCCCTCCTCTCAGCGCAGATTGAGAGCCTTCGCTCTTGCTTTATTTTTGCCATTTTATTAAACCCTTTATATAGTTTTAATACAATATGTATGATCCTCCAGCAAACAAATAAATTCTTAGGCGCTTCCCAGATTCTAAGGATTTCTAATGGTTACAAATGTTTTATTTATATTTTCAGAGAGGCATTAAATATGCGACGTGTAAAAATATGCAACCCAAAAAAAAAAAAAAAAAAATTCAACCCTAATTTATTGTTCCGTTCGGAGCAGCGTTACATATGGAGTTAATTTGGGAAGACCGGGGAAGGGGCTGAGCCCCGACACGTCTGGGTTTGCTGCCATGGCTGAAACGCCCCAAAATGCGACCTCAGGGACCTTCTGTCCTTGCTCAGCTGGGCACGGGGGTGTGACATGGGCCTTTCCTGGCTGGGGCACCAGGAGGGAGCTGGGGGCAGTGGGACACCCTCCAAGAGCCACACACACACACGAGGGACTGACAAACCCTTTCCCAAGTGACAAATGCCCTCTTACTCCGGAGCAGCCTCCTGTGGTCAGTCAGGGCTGACAGCCCCAGCCCTGGCCCAGGAAGAAATGCCTGAAATTCTCATGCTGTGGGAGAAAAGGCTCACTCCCAGCTGGCTAAATGGGCTCGGTGACTGTGGATCCTAAGCTCCCACTGGATGAATCCCAGTACAACCAAGGGACTGGTAATGGTCACTGCCACGTTCACCAGGGAACCACGTGGGTGAAAAAATTGGGGAAAAATGTTTTCAGTGCTGCCAGGTGCAAAGGAGGCTCACGTGGAGGGCAGCTGGGTGATGGAGCACCCTGGGCTGACCCTAACTGTGCTTTCCTGGATGCTCTGAATTCCATTTCCCCTGGCTTCCCCAAGCCTGGGAGAGGGATGGGGAGAGAGGAGGAGGAGGAGCGCCCAGGATGATTTTTGATGACAGCGCTCAGTAGAGCTGGGATCAGGGTGTCTGGAGAACCTTAGTTATGGCTTGGAGCAGCGCTTTGCTCTGAGGTTCCCTTATTTAGGAAGCAGAGGAATGCACCAGGAGACTTTCAGAGACTCATCAATTCCGATCAGGTCCGGTCTGGACATGAGATCTCTCCAGCTCAGGCATATCCTTGGCAGGCAGCTCCTTCCCCCTAAATATTCCTGCACACAAACACACCGGTGCTGGCTGTGCCCATGTGAAGGATTCCCGTGTCCCTGCAGAGGGGACTCCGCTGCAAAACCCCCCTTCCATGGGGACCTGCCTGGTGTGGGGCAGGGCAGTGGGGGTGCTGCCATCAGCACAGTGACGTGGAACATGTCCCTGGCAGCTCCTCCTCAGTCCTTCCCAACCCAGAACCCAAATCCTGCCTGTGAGGTGCCTTCCGTCCTGTGTGGTGTCGAGCTGTGGCAGCACACGGCTGCTGGCTCGGCTGGGCAGCCTCAGAGGAGATCTGGAGCATCCCCAGCAGCCGAGACTTCATCGCAGAAATAAACCCCCAGTTAAGAGATACACAGACAAGCATGACCACGCATCCATGGGGCTCACCAGGAGGCTCTTGATGCCACCCAAGAGTAGCTGAGCTTGCACAAATATATTAAGAAAACCCCGAGAAAACCTTAATTGCACATTACAGATCTGCTGTAATACTGTGCCGTGAGCAGCCTCCCGTCAGGGACACGACGGAGATTTTCACAGCCTTTCTATCTTGGGCACTTCCCAGCTATTTTTAATGCCCTCAGAGTAATAAGAAATCCGTAAATCCCCCCAGATTGCTCCCGAGGACGCTGGGAGTGGTGCCCGTGGCGGGCCCAGCCCGCGCAGACACTGATGCGCGGCTCGTGCTGAATACATTGTTTGTGGTCCTGTGAGCACAGCGATGTGAGGTGACCTCCTGGTTCAGGGGAACCCGCGTTAACAGAGTTGTAGTCATGTTGATTCAGAATCTCTTTCATGTGTGTCCTCGGAAAAATGTACTCGCAGCCAACGCAGCCGGGGCGGGAGCGCGCGCTGTGACAGGCGCGTGTCCCCCCCGCGAGTCATTAGTGCAGACACCGGGGGACACGCAGGGACAGCGCTCTGTCACCTTCCCGGGCACTGGCTGGCACCTGGTGAGGCAAAGGGGATGATGGCAGCCCTGTGTAGCCCGGTCTGACCACCCCGGCTCCCACCCAGTTTCTTTCCCTGCCGCAAATTCCGCAGGGAACTCCAAGAGGTAACCAAAGAACAGATCCTGCAGGCAGATCCCAAAGCACAGAACAAAACCAGGGCTTGGTTCTGGATTGGTCACAGAGCTCTGACCCTGTTGGTCAAAGTGAAACCCGTCACCACTCCGGTTATCCCAGAGGGAAAGGGATGTGAACACGGAAAGAAAACAGAAATAATTCTGTTGTCACTAACAGCTGGGCTCCATGACCTTAGAGGTCTTTTCCAAACTAACTGATTCCATGATTCTCACCAAATCCTTCTTTTTGTGTACAGACTCATCTCTTGGCACATACATCTGCATTTTTGAAATGAAAATAGTTTTCAGCACCCCGCAAAACCCACAATATCTTTTTAAGAACCATAAAATAAAATCCAAATTTTTAAAACGTATTTCCCCATTTGCTTTGGGATGAAATAATTCACCAAGTTAGTATCTTTTGCTACCACCAAGCTTGTTTGGAGAGAGAGCTATTCCCCCTCCACTTCAACCGAGGCTGCTGAAAGGTGCTGGGTGTTCACCTGGCCAGCTGGGTCAGCCCCAAAATCCAGCCTGGTGCTCCCTGCTGGGGCAGGCAGAGCCTCCCCATCCCTTGGGGCACGCAGAACCTTCCCTGCAGACCCCCAGCCCACTTCAGGGCAGATGAAAGAGAAAACAAACCCAAAAAAACCTGACATTTTTTCCAGGGCTTTCCTTAAATGGCCTAAATTCCAGAAGAGAGGCAGGGTGGATGCCCTCACTGGTGACTCAGGACTGGAAGCAATTTTCCATGGCTGAGGTGAAGACACGAGCGGCGATTCCCGGTGTGGGCAGGGTGGCAGATGGGAGGTGGCCGGACACCTGGGCAGGCCGGCTGCTGGCCACTGGCCAGGCAGGGAGGCAGGAGGGATGGAAGGAGGGATGCAGGGATGCAGGGAGGGAGGGATGCAAAGAGGGATGGAGGGAGGGATAGAGGGAGGGAGGGATGCAGAGGCTGCACTGCCCTGGCCCAGCTGCGCTCTCCTCCTGCTGTCAGCAGCTGGACACGAAGTGTTTTTCTCCACCAGGAAAAAAGCTGTCAGCAGCTGGACACGAAGTGTTTTTCTGACACCCAGGAAATCCCACAGACCCTGCAATGGGAGTGTGAGGATGGGACAGGGCACCAAGAGAGCAGCGATAAGGGAAGGTGCAAGCCGAGAAAGCCAAGACCCCAGGAGAGATGTCGCTGTGCTTCCCGCTGCTGAAGGGTTTCTTCCCACAAGGGTGTCTCAGCCCTCCCAGCAGGGAACTGCCAAATATCTCTCTGAGTGCTTCAACCCTTCATGCTACTTCTCTCCTGCAGTTCAGCAGCTCCCCCCAGAAGTCTCCAGCTTGGGAGGGGTTTTCCTGCCTGCTGACCAGGGATGCTCAGCATCTGCCAGCTCCATCCCTCCCTGCATCCTGACACTGGACAGGGCAGGGTCTGGCACCACTGCCCATCCCTGTCTGACACCAGCACGGAGCAAGGCTTGACACCACTGCCCATCCCTCTCTGACACCAGCATGGAGCAAGGCTTGACACCACTGCCCACTCCTGCCTGGCACCGGGATGGATCCGGGCTTGGCCCTGCTGCTGATCCCACAGGCTGTATCCCACTGGCGCCGGGCAGGGCATTTGCTGTGGCTCAGCAAGGCTGCAGAGCTCCCGAGTGGTGTTTAGCTTTCCAGGTTTGTCGCTGGAATGATGATTCTCATCACCACTTGAATTTAATTTAAATGGTTTGCTTCTGCTTTCATTTTATTGGCACCCATTAGATCCCCCTTGTACCTCTGGCATTTCCTTAATAGTCTTTTGACTCATCTGCTCTCAGGAGGAGAAACATTTTTTACAAGAACAATATGAAGTAACAGTTATAAAATCTGTAGCCCGGTGATAAATGTTAAGGACTCATATTCTTTTATTGGAAATTGCTGTCTTTCAAATGTTTAACAGATTTGTAAAAATAATTTCTCCAAAAGGTTATGGTTCTATTGAACTCCATTAGAGAGAGGCTGGGCTCTAAATCACAGCCACGTCCCGGAGCCCTCACGCGGGGACACGCCAAAGTCATCACTTTCCCCCCTCGTACACACAGCTCCTGGCTCCTCTCCAGCAGCATTCCATCGCCAGGACACTTTCCTTGACCCCCAGGTCCCCGCTCCGCAGCCGAGGGGCCGAGTGCCGGAATCCAGGCGTGAAATGATGAAGGGCCGGGGCTGCGGCAGCTCCGGCTGCGCCAGGACCTCAGATGGGAAATCGCCACCTTTTTTTCTTCCCCCCTTCTCCTCATCCCGGCCTGTCGCATGCCGGGTGGAAAAGATTGTATTTATCACCTGTCAGGGCTTGGCAGAGCTGAGTTACGTGGAGCAGGACAGCATAAAATTATCATACACAAGCATGAAATTACAAAATCGCTCGGAACTGAACAACAAAATTATTTCATTTCTGAGGGAGGCCATTCCATTTTTTAGTCGTGACACCTCAACTGCCAAACTTTGAATTGAAATTGAGTGTGAGGTGCATGGAATATAGACAGCAATAACAAGCAAAGGCATGTAAACTAGCCATGCAAATACACTACATTAATGGCCCCAGAAACCTCCCACAGGAGATATGTAACTAAATAAATGTCACATGTCCCAATAACTCAACTTTTCTTATACATTGTGAAATGAATTATGCTGCAATCGGAGCACAGGCTGCTCCTGGCGACGGGGCTCCCATTCCCCTGGCGTTCCCCTGGACAGCTGTGGCTGTGCTCTCCCTCGGCCAGGGTTTGGTGCCAGACGTGGGTGTTCACAGCAAACCCGGCCACTGGCTGGCTCTGCAGCAAGGCAGGATGCAGGTCCCCCAGCCACAGTTTGGTGACAGTGTCCCCATCCTTTGTGAGAACTCCTGGAGGAGTTGGGATGTGCAGGCAGCAGGAATCACGCAATCATTAAGGCTGGAAAAGACCTCTAAGATCAAGTCCAACAACGGTGTTATCGCATCTCATCCCGACTCCAGAATCCCCTGGCTCCCAGAGCAGGGCTCACATTTCCATCCCACCATCGCAGCCGGGGCTCGGGGTTGCTCTGTATGCGCCGAAAGGTCTGGCAGAGCCACGCAGGGTTTCCTAGGCTGCCTGTGCCAGCCAGGCACAGGAGGGAACAGAGCTCCCTTTCCCTCAGCCTCCTCTCAGAGAGCCCAGCTCTGCCAGGAACAGGCCCAGCACTGCATGAGAAGCATCAGAGCAGCTCCATTTTATTGCAGCCGGTAGCGTCCCAATGACTGTCGGCAAGAGGGTCCCAGAGGAGCAATATTTTATAAACACCATTTGTGTCAGAGCTTATTGTTTGTTTGTCTGGCTGTCCCCGGGGACGGCAGCCCAGGGTGGGAATAACACAGCCCCTTCCCATGCTGGCACAGCCCTGGGTGCTGCCAGGGGCCGGCTCCTGGGGTCTGCCCAGGTGGGCAGCGGGCACGGGCAGGAGCTGCTGGGGTGGCCAAGGAAAACTGGCTTGGCTGGGGAGGAGGCAGCACGATCTGTCACGGGGGAGGGATTTGTCAACTCCCTCTGCAGCACTGATGGGCTCTGCAGGGTCTGAGCAGAGCAAAGCAAATGAGATGGGAAATAAAATTAAAAACGGAGGGAAATCGCAGTCCAGGATTGGAGAAGACACCCGGCTGCCTCCTGCCGGGCTGGGTCACCCACCCCAAGGCACCACAAACTCCTTCTGCTGCTTCTGCTGGTTGCTGCCTGCCTCCCTGTCTGCATCCCTGCCTGCATCCCTGCCTGGCTGGTGAGGAGAATGCCCCATGCAGCCCAGAGCCAGAGTGAGATGTCACTACCAGTGAGCTTTCTCTGGATGCCCCCTACTCACTCAGAGAAACTTTTGATCCCAGCAGACCAATACCTATTAAACATTGCCCTTCTGCTCCCCGTGCTTTAAAAGAGGAAGAGGGATTTTGTAAGGCTCAGAGCTTCTGACTGGAGCCCAGCAGCACTGGAAGCACCTCATGCAATGAGGAGTTTCCAGAGAACAGAGATTCCTGGTGATTTATGATGGAGCAAACCTGGCCCTTACCCCTCACAGGCAAGCCTTTGATGCTGCCCCTTTAATCCTTGGCCACCTGGTACTGATTATAACTGTGAGACAGTCTTTATATTTAATTAAAAACAAGGAAAGGCTTCTCCATATAATGAGAAGCCTCCCACAGCACACCCTGTGTCCTCCCCCACTCCGGTACCCATCCCCTCCTGCTCCATCTGAACCCAGCAGCGTGGAGCTGTTGAGGATCCCAAGGAAAATTCCACAAAGGCAGCGCTGATCCACACCCCTGTGCTGATCACCAACCCCACCAGGGCGGGCAGGACCGAGGGGTCCCTGCCCTGGGGTCCCTGTCCCCAAGCCAGGCACAGGCACAGGGTGGAGCATCTCCCTGCTCTGTGCTAGGGGAGACCACGGGAAGGAGCTGATGCTGAGGACTGGGAAGGGAAGGAGATGGAAGGGTGGTGCAGGGAAAGTGGGGGCTGTAAACCTGCTTTTCCATACCTAAAAAAGGGCAAGCCCTGATCTGGGAGCTGGAACAGTGAATGCCAGGGTGTGGAGAAGTGGAGGAGGGAATCCCAGCGTGGCTCCTGGTGGTCCCTGGTGGGCACGGGAGGCACTGAGAGCTGCTCTGCTCTGCCTGCTCTGCAGAGAAGAAGGAGAGGCTGGGAAATTATCATCAGTTTAAGTCAGTTCAACTTCAGTTCCCAGAAAAATATTGGAACAAATGATCAAACAAACTATTTATAAGCACCAAGAAGATAACAGGGTGAGCAGCAGCCAACATGGGTTTGTCAAGAACAAATCGTGGCAAACCGATCTAATTTTCATCTGCGACAGGGTAATAGGCCTTCTGGATAGAAAAGAAGCAGTAAATGTCATATCTTGACTTTAATAAGATTTTTGACACCGTCTTATATGACATTCTCACAAGCAAGCTGAGGAATCAGAGTCGAGATGAAAATACTATTTGGTGAGGGTAAAACCAGCTGAAAAAGTGCAGTCAGAGACTAGTCAGGGATGGTTGGATGAAATGAGGACTGCTGGATGGCTCTGTCCTGTATACAGTGCCATTTACTATCTGGTCTCTGTCATGGGAAAAGTATAATTATTAAATTTGCAATCTTTGAATGCATTAGAGAGCAGAATCTGAATGGCAAAGGTCTTGGAAAATGCTGGAGTTAGTTGAGAGAAATGGGAATTTATCTGCTGGATCCAGGTGCAGAGTACGGCCCCTGGCGCTCAGCATAATTGGGGAATTACTGGTGTGACAGGACGAAAGGATCTCAGACTTATTCCAGATCAGAAGTTGAAATTAGGCCAACAATATCATGATGCTAAAGGAAAAGCAAATGGTTTGCAGGGGAAAGGGAGCAGCATCATGTGTGATGGGCGGGATGCAATTTCTGTCACCAGCTCAGCAATGCCAAGGAGCAGCTGAGGCTGTTCCAGGTTTGGAAACAGGGGCCACCAGGACGAGTCCAGAGGGGAGGGAGGAGAAGGATCAGAGACTCACAACACTCTGCCTGGGCGAGGAGGGTGGATGAAAGTCTGAGGAATTCTTGTCTTCCCATCTGAATCCCTGTGATGCTTCCTCTGCAAGGTGCAAAGCCCTGATCCAGGGCAGGGAAATGCTGGGAATGGCTCCAGGAGCCCCGAGTGTGAGCAGCCCCCATGCTGGGAGTGCCCAGGGTGCACAGAGCTCCTCTGTGCCTGCTGGAATTGCTCTCAGGACATCCCCCACGCCAGGGCACTCGCTGAGCTGATGTGTGATCCCACAGTGCAGGGACACCCACAGCAGACCCCTGGGAACAGGGTCCTTTTCCCAGTGCTACCAGAGCTCTGTGCACCCTCCTCAGCTCTGCCAGTGCCCCGGGAGCCATCCCAGGAGAACCAAAGGCACGACAAGGAAAGGACACCCGACTGTGAGGTGGAGAGACCAGGGCCTCGGGCCAGCACCCCCTGCAGACCCCAGCAGCACCAACCCAGCATCACTCCTGGCTTTGGCCAGGCTGGGGATACTGTGCACGTCCAGGGCAAGGGGGAACACACCAGGGCAGAGACTGGCAGGGCCTTTGGTACTGTCCTGAGCCGCGGATCCAGCGGGAAGACGGGGATGGACAGAGGTGGGCGGGTGGATCAGCACCGGGAGAGCAGAGGGTGGGCTGGGGGCTTCCCCTGCACCCCCTGTGCGGGGCACAGCAGAGGGGAGGGGCAGAGGACAGAATTCCCGAGTGGAGACCCCCCCTCCCCGCCCCAGCCCCGCGGCGCCGGGTGCAGATGTGCCGGCGGAGCCCGGCCACAAAGAGTTAAAGCTGCTTCGCCAGACTGCGAATTCTCAGCGAGTCTCCCACATGCAGCCAAACAACAGCTTGACATTTTCCATCCTTCACGAGAAAGACAAAGGCGTGAAGATATTCCCATGATTCCTTTCTGCATGCCTAACTACGAGCTCAGGTGCAGCAGCATTTGCCCTGGACCGGCCTCATCAACATGAAGGGCGAACTCATCGTTTCTGCATCTTTCCTCGCCACTGCTTGATTAATTGGCTCACGACGACGCTGGCTGAATACCTAATGCCTCCCCTGTCCCTGTTCTTTCTTCACAGCCTTTTGCTGCATTTACATATACTTTATATTCCATAATTTTCACACACACACACAAAAAAAAAAAAAAAAAAAAAGGGAGCACATCTCGGTAATTTGATGTAATGACGGCATGTCACCAAAAAGAGGAATTAGAAAAATCTGTAGGTATTTAATTTATTCTTGTTTTTTTCAAGTAGATCTCTCGGAGAAAGGCATTAATATTCATGTGCATGAAAAAAAAAGTGCCCTCGAAAGGAAATTTCCAGCATTTTAGTTTAAATTAAATACACTTTTAAAGAAACAATATTTAACTGATAATGCTTGGAGGGAAAATTAACAAAAGTAGCGATTTTTACCTACCAAAGCAAGGTTTTGTCCCAGGGGTTTCCAGGAAAACTGCCCTGACATGAAACAACACTCTGCTTTCCTGAGGAGGGATTCAACCACTCCGAGAGGGAGGGCACGGGGAGGGAAAGGCTTTTTGCGTGGCCCTGTCTGGGATTTTTGCTGGACCATATTCCAGAGCACGTCCCCTGCCGAGGTTCAGCTCAGCTCTGGGTTGTGCAGGCCCCGGGAGCTCCCTCAGACCCACAGCCAGGACTTCAGGCAAAGTCTGGGGCTGCCGGGGGCTTGGGCTCTTTTATTCCCCAATTAAACACCAAAAGGGGCGAAATAGAAACCAAAGAGACGATTTTGAGGGAAGCCGGCACAGAGTGTTCAGCAAACACAACACAGTGACCGATACAGGCGGCAGCTCCCCCAATTAACTCCGACTCGGCTCATCGGGGAGAAAAATGGCAAAAACATTTGCAACTTTTCCAGGAAATTTTCCAGGAACTGACAGCAAGAGGCAGCCCTGACCAGCAGAGTTTGCGGAGGGGTTTGGAGGTATTGAGATGGTTCGGGAGGAACTGGAAGGGGGGTGAGCAGCAGGGAGGGCCCCTGGGTGGGGGACGCTGGGCTGGATTTTGTGACAGGAGCAGGGCAGGGGCTGGCACCAGCAGGGTGGGCTGGAAGAGTGAGGTGGGAATGAGGGTGTGGAGCAGAGAGGGATGGAGTTCTCTGCCACCTCCAGTGCGACTGGGACAGCACCAAACACAGGAACACTTTAATTAGGCAGATTGATCCCAAAGCTGCACCCTTGGGCTGCTGCCACCCAGTCTCACAGGGCACACAGACCTGCATCCAGCACCATCCTGGGGCTGGGAACACCCTCGGGATGCCAAGATCCAGCCCCAAGGAGCAGCACCCGGCACCACCCCGGGGCTGGGAGCACCTTTGGGATGCAGACATCCAGCCCCATGGAGCAGCACCCGGCACCACTCTGGCAGCGGCTGAAATGATCCACGGCGAGAGGAGGCTTCAAGGATGCACGTCCTTGACAAGGAAAAAATAAATCATCGGCGCTGGGATTGCCTGTAAATTCCTCCTCGTTAGCAGGGTTGGGAAGCGGGGAGGGCCTGGCTCGGCCCCGCTCCCCCGGGCGCTCCAGCCTGGGCTGAAGGATCTGTTGGGTTCTGCACTTTGCCTCTCCTGCCAGCACAAAACTGCCTCAGTCTGGTCTTCCGGAAATAAAACTTCCCATCTTTGTCCTGGCACATTACAGGAAAGATTATCCCCTGGATTAAATAAAATTATGGGGTTTATTTCTCAAGTGTGAAGGGCTGAGCCTGCCAGAGGGGCTGGATAAGCTCTGGGAAGGGTCCCTGCTTGTGGGAGAAGCTGGAGGGAGCGCTCAGGAAGGGCTGCATGGGAGGGCAGCAGCTCTGGCAAGGTTCTAAATTGGTCTCCTGATATTTTATGAAATAACTTTTTTTTTTTTTCCTAAAGTACTTCTTGATATTTTTATGTTTATATATTTTAACTTCGGATCGGACTCATAAAAAATACATGAGGAGTAAGTGGTTTCTGCAAATGTTTTATACATGATTTGGGAACAGATAGTATTCCAAGAGAGGAGAATATTCCTTTTTACGCCAACGAGGGAGGAGCAGGGTTGGGTTGGAGGGAGTGAAGGGGGTCCCACGGGCACAGAGCTGCCATGGGCACTCTGTAGGACCAGGTGGGCAATGCCACCTTCCCCAAAACACCTGGGCCAAGGTGCCCATCGGACACCTACGAGCAGGAGGGACAACCCCCCACTAAACACAGACCTCTGTGGGGCCACACTCCATCCCCCCAGGGTTTTCCAGCCAAAACAGGAGGCAGGCAATGGATGAATGGATGGGCAGGGTGCGTGGTCCTGAAAGGGAAAAGGAAGCAAAGGGCTGCACAGGAGAGGCAGGAACACATCCCACCTGAGAGCGTGTGGGATGTGTTCCCATCACAGCCCATCAACAGGGACCCAGCAGGATGGGGAGGGTGAGGATGCTGAGCCAGGAAGGGGATGCTGAGCTGATGCCATTTGCCACAGCAAGGGCAACTAAAGAGTTAACCCGATATTTCATCGGCTTCCTCCCTCGTAGCATACATTATCTTTTTGACTGTGTAATATGATGCAAAGTTTTTTAAATGATACAATTGTATTCTATTATATTCCCCTCTTCAGGGAGATTTTAGGCTCATTTTTTGCATGAATGATACCGGCTCGTTGCATTTCAATGCTGACACAGAGAGCTCTGTAGGCACACACCGCAGAGAGGGTTATAGCAAGTGCACGGATAAATGCAAAAACATATGGCAACATGAGGAAACTCTACATTTTTTATTATATAAAAGCAGAACTCGTGTTCCCGGATACAGTGCGCAGGATCTGAAAGATGGAGTCACCGTCTCCTTCAGATGGATTTTTATAGGATTTGCTTAAAATAAAATCTAAGCAGGGATTCTGTGCAAATTTTCCCCTTCGGAGGATTGAACTGTGAATCAAATTTTGCCTGATCCGCAGATGAAAATCAGTTCGGGGGTTTCTTCTCTGGGTCTCCAGTGAGCATTTGTCCAGCTTAACTGAGTTTAGCATAATCTCAGCTCCAATGAGGCCCCGGGTGCAGAGCCGGGCGGGGAGCAGGGATAGAGCCTTGCACAGCCTGGGATGGGGCAGCCAGGCTGCCCAGCCCAGAAATCACCAGAGAGATGCCAAAACCTCCTCCTCCTGCTCTCCACACGGATAGATCCAGCCCCGACAGCCCCACGGGATGGACAGGGACCAGTGTTTCCCAGCCCACAACCCCTGTCACCAGCAAGGCCAAGGGGCTCCATGGGAATGGGGCTTTCCATGGTGGCACGTTCCCAAGCTGGGGCCAAAGCCAGCACAGGGAAGCTTTCCCGGGAGAAAAGGGGCTGCTGCTGGCATCCTGGAGAGAGGCAGAGAAGAAAAGCCATGTGTCCCCTCTCAGGCATTGCTTCCTGTCCCTCCTCTCCTGCCTGTTCCCAGCCCTGTCCCCCTGGACACGCTCAGGACCGCACACAGCCCGATGTCCACCTCCACCTGGCTGGAGGAGGCCGTGGGAAGGTCCTGGAGGGCTGCCTGCCCAGGAGGGTGGTCTGGCCACAGCTCCTCACTTGCCCCGAGCCTCTCCCTGCACTCAGCATCCCCCACGCCTGGAGTGCTGTCCCAGCACACCTGCCCAGGTTGGGGGTCCCCTCCCCAGGGTCCCCACCCCGCGGTGCTCCGGGGGAAGGACGCTCCGAAGGCTGCCTGGCTGCTGGCGAAGGTCTTCAAAGAAATTATAGCCTGCATAAAAATATTCACTCCAGCCAAGGGCCTTAAACCATTCCCCTGAGCATTGAACAGTGACTGAAAGTGTATTACTGTGCACTTAAGGTTACTGCAGTAACCCAAGGTCAGGCAGTGGCGCGGTATATCCAGGAGACTCACGATGGATTTGCTTCAGCGCTGGACTGGGAAGGCAGAGCCTTCACCAGGCTCTGGAATTTAACTCAATATTCAATTTACCCTGGAATCAATTTTGATGGAGTACAATTCCCATTTATAATCCCGGGTTATTGCCGGCACTGGCGTTTGATTAGACACCGGCAGACCCAGGCCAAGCGCGTCCCTTGTCCCCCCATTCCCCAGGAGCTGCTGGAGCCCACCCACCCTGTGCTGCACCCTGGCACCTGCAGCCCTTCGAAGGACCAGGGCCCCAGCACAGGGGGCTCTAAGAGACCCTCAGGTGCATCCAGCCCCCCCAGGCCTTCCCTCCCTCCTAGAATCCCCTCTCCCACTGCACCGCTCGACGTTTAGAGATGAGAGGGAAGGGCAGAAGAGCTGTAATATTTCCCTCTTAACTTTAAGCTCCCATGAATTTAGAATTCTTTTCTCTGAGGGGCTAATTATATAATTTCAATGTTTACTCAGTGCAGACGGATTTTGCGAGATGGTGCCCCAGGGACATGGGAGCTGGATTTAAACCCCGGGAAGGGAGCACTGGATGGCTTCATGGCACAGCTCACATCACAACCTGCTGCTCTCCGTTTGCTGGGCAGGGGGATCTGCCACTGCTTTTCCTTAAGGTGCCTTTGATTATTGGTCATTGATGCCTCATCTCCTCACTGCTACTTCAAAGACAAACACAGGGCTGGGTGCTCACGGTGCCCCACGGCTCTGCCCTGGAGCCTCCACGCTGCCCAAACTGCTCCGTTTCTGCACTTCCAAACCCACAGGTGGCACCAGCCCATGGCTGGAGACCTCCCAGCTGGGGCTGCAGCTGCCCCAGTGAGGGTTTGGTGGTGCCGATGGGTGCTGGTGGCCCAAGAGCCCCCAGCCCTGCTGGGACCCGAGAGCTGGGACCTCGTGGTTGTGTCTGGGGAGACACAATAAAGAGGCTCTTACACCTGCCAGGTTCAGCAGAAAGGAGGAAATTGAATGCTTTTATTTACACTATCTCATTCTTATACACGTCCCAATTCCACAAGGGATTGGAGAGCATGTCACTTCCTTCTGCATCCCACTGGAGAAGAAAGGTGCTCATCAAAGTTGTCATATCACAAAAGGAATGAAACACAGAAAATACTGTTAAGTAAACACTGGCTATTATTTACATAAATCTGTGTGAAAAGAATCTGACTCCAAGGTTAAAAACAGAAGGCTTACAAAAAACCCAGGGCAACACGTGGTCTCCCGGAGCAGGAGACCCCTCGTTCCTGATGGGCAGCTCTGCACTCCCTTCCCTGGCTCTGCCCACAGCCAACCCCCCCGTGCCCCTGAGCAAGGCTCTGCTGTGCCCCAAGAATGGCCAGGGGAAGAAGGGACCAAGGCTGGGCACTCCTGGCACAGGGGAGGGCATTTCTGGTAAGCCCAGCTCCGAGCCCGGATGCCCAGGAGCATCCCCTGGGAGCCCCTGCAGAGTGCCCATGGCGAGGGGGCTCAGCCAGCCATGGGACACGTCCCCCCCGCCCCGATGCCAGCACACAGGAGTCACCCTGCTGCTGCCAGACCTGCCCAGGGACCACCCCAGCAGCCCAGAGCTCCTCCCTGGGCAGGAGAACAGCAGCAGCTCACCCTCCTGCCTCCCATACGGGAGAGGAGATGCCACCAGACTCCAGCCTTCTTCCCTTTCCCCTCGGGAGCGTGTTCCTCATAATTACAGGATGGGAGAAGCCATTTTTGCCCCTCACTATTCACAGCTATTTATATTTAACATATTTCAGCTTCCTGGGTCAGAAATGGAAATTATTCTGCGCCCAGCTCAACCTGAAAGTTACAGCAGTGCTGAGGAGCCAGATGCTGGCTACGAAAGGGAAAGATTTTGAACTGCAGCTAATTTAACACAACAAGAAATTACAGTGTGGGGAAAACTTCCCCTGCTCCCGTGGAAGCAGGAAGCGGATTATCCATTTACAGAGTTCACCATTCCCCAGCCGTGAGCTGTCCCTTTAACCACAGCTAAATTGTTTTCTGACAGCCCTCGCTGCAATTTTATCCCCTGACATTTGATTTACATATGATCTTTAAGCACCAGCACTGCTGTAATAGCTCTTTGGTTAATATTCAAATCAGTCCGTGATGTCACATACCTTGATAGGTCATTTCACTGCGGCTCGGCAAAATGCATGTAAAAATAAATGTAGAACTAATGAAATAAACTGATTAAGGGGAGAAATCAATCGCTTTACTGCTGTAGTGAAGATCCAGCAGTTAATTTAGCATGGATCTGCAAGGGTGCACGTTAATAGAACAGGCTCTCATCTAATTGGTGCCGCAGTAAATGAAATACAGTAATATTCCATGATGCATTGGAAGAGTTCACTTCATTTTCTCTGCTCTTTCCTGAGAACTGTTTACAGCACAATGGATTTCATGGATTTATTTATTTATTTCCCTGGCTCAGGAGACAGAACCTGGCTGATCCCCGTTCACCCCCTCAGTTAGGAAGTCCAGCCACCTCCTTACAATAACTTCTCTAACCAAGACCCGCAGGGCAGGGGAGCAGCTGGGTTTGTTTGTTTAGGGCTCTGTGAAGTTTTTCCCCTCGCTGCTGGGAGCTGCTGCCCTGCAGGCAGAGGCACTGGGCTGTACTGGGAGCCTGGCAGCCCCCGGGGTCTCACTGCCCCTTTTCCCATCTTTATAGCACCGACAATTCCCAGCCCAGCCCGGGACACTGGGAGGGACCCAAAGCTACCATGGCCAGTGGAGCTGGGGAGTGGCCTGGGGAGTGACTCCTGTGAGGAGCAGCTGAGGGGGCTCAGCCTGGAGAAAAGGAGGCTCAGGGGGGCCCTTGTGGCTCTGCACAAGTCCCTGACAGGAGGGGGCAGCCAGGGTGGGGTTGGGCTCTGCTCCCAGGGAACAGGGACAGGAGGAGAGGGAACGGCCTCAGGCTGGGCCAGGGGAGGGTCAGGTTGGACATCAGGAGGGATTTCCTCATGGAAAGGGTGGTCAGGCACTGGAAGGGGCTGCCCAGGGAAGTTTGGAGTCCCCATCCCTGGAGGTGCCCAAGGAAGCACTGGACAGGGCACTCAATGCTCTGGGCTTGGGACAACAATCAAAGGCTGGGCTCGACCTTGGAGGTCTTTTCCAACCCAAATGATTCTGGGATTCCGTGATCCAACAGTCCCCAAGCAGAAGCTGGGGCCAGCTGGTGACATTCCCTGAGGAAGGGTGTCCCTGCACCCCACAGCTCTCCCAGCACCTCCACCACGAGGGTGCTGCACCCTGGGGCTGCCCTGTCCCCATCTCACCCCCGGGGGTGAGACAGGATAAACCTGGGGAGCCTTGGAGCAGTTGGAGCACCCAAGGAAGCTCTGGAGGCTGTGGGAATTTCCCAGCCAGTTGATCCATACACACTGCCCTGTTCATTACAGCTGTCAAAAATATGCAAAAAGTCCCATCTGGTCCCACCAGGTCCAAGCCTGAGCTCTGATCTGGAGGAATCACTTGACCGGCTAATTACCACACCCTCTTCCTCCTAATTGAAGGTCAACACATTAACGATGAGTTACCACCTCAAGTATAACAGAAAACTATAAATATTTGAGAAATGCCACCTTGGAGAGCCTGAACTCCCTAATCTGTGCTGAGCAGGGGGGAGAGGAGCAGCAACTTGTTCCGAGACTCGGGGTCTCTGCCAGTGCCCACTCTGCCAGCAGAGACCCCTGCCCTCCCTAAAATTATTTGGCTGTATTTAAAAAAAAAAAAATAGGGGAAAAATGATCTATACAAAAGCTTTGCATAAAAAAGTGATCAATGCAAATTCCTCAGAGAAAATTGCACCAACAGATGGAATCAACCCATTCCCAGCAAATGCCTCTGGCTGTGCAGATGGTAATTATAGGATGTATGTAAATATGGGAGCGCCAGGAAGCACAGCAACACGCACTGCTGAGCCTGGGCGTTCCGGGGACGCCTGTCCCGGCCCTTCCCGGGCCTCGGGCAAGGGGAAAACAGGATTTGGAAAGGTTTTGGGCTGTGCTCCCTCTGCCCTGCAACTCCAGCTGCTGAAACCAGCCCAGCTCCTGGCACCGTGCCTCACCACCGGGATACCCCAGTGGCCTGAGGGCCACACCGGGATGGATTCCGGCCATCCCCGAGAAGTGAGGGGGCTCATCCTCGGGTCATTCCAGGCAGGAGAAGCCCCAGGCCCCAGCACAGCACAGTTTGGGAATGCTGGTGGGATGCAGGTGGCTCTGCCCAGCCCAGAGCCCCACTGCCACTGTCCCTCTGCCCAGTTCAAGCACTGAGGCCATCTGGGCTCCTCCAGCTCCAGCAGCTCTTCCCTGCCACACATCCCCTCCCTCATCCCCCTGTGCCAGTCTCCCCCTCACCAGGCTCCTGAGTGGGAAGGCTTTTTTTCCCCTCCCTATTTTTCCAGAGTGATGTCAAGGACTATTTCCAAGGCTACTGTATTTTTATTTTATGTTACTGTTGACTCTGTTGGCTTTTTTTTTTTTTCTCTTCTGAGAAAAGTGCTTGCAGAGAGTCTGTGGTAAAATGTTAATTGAAGCCAAGTAATTAGACAAAGATAGTTAGTGATCTCTCCCAAGCAATCAGCTTTTGGTGCTTTGTTTTAGTGCTGTAATAATTACCATCATTCCACAAAGTGCTCCGGCATTTGACAGGAGGGATCCAGGAGCAGCCCAACACTTCCCTCAGGACTGATGGAGTGGGGGACACCGCTCCAGAGGACCCTGCCCGGGGTCACAGACATCCTCCCCTGGCCCCCCAGCCCCTGCTGCTCAAGCTCCAGGCACCTTTTCCCCCATCCTGCAGCCTCAGGGGCTGTGCCAGGCTCTCTCTGGCTCAGCAGCACCCTCCAGATCAGCTCCCTGGGACCAGATCCTGTTCACACTTGCAAAACTAGACCTGGATTTGTTGCTGCCTTTAAAACAAACAAGAAAAGAAGCCCCACCAAAAAGTCCCAAAAAGCCAAGGCTGCTTGCTGTGGCCTCCATCCCTGAGGATGAAGGGCTTCAGGGGTGGGATGGAGCCATCTGGGCACCTCGTGGTGCACGTACGTGATGGGCTGGCCCCATCAGAGCCCGCAGCCCAGCCCCACTCTGAGGGGATGGTGAGTGTCCTCGCTCAGCAACAGCCTTTCATCCGGCTTCAGACTTCCCAGTGTTTAAAAGCCTTTTTGAATTTGAACACCACCACAGCCTAAGTGACACGTTGGTTGAGAACGTCTCAGCCTGGGAGAAGGGAATGGTTCTGTCCCTGTTCCCCTCTGGACTCAACAGGCACCAACTGGAGCGCACAGACCCAGCAGGCAGCTCCTCCAAGCAGGAATTTTCCCAACAGAAAGTCATCAGGAGGTGTCTTCCTGCGAGTGGAAACGTGCCTGGAATTGCCTTCACTCTCGCTGCACAGGGGTTCTGGGTGAGGGAAGCCCCCGCAGCCTCCTTATGCAAATAGCCCAGCCCGTACAGCCACAGGTACGAGATTCCAACTGGACACGTGTCCGGGAAAGTCTCCGGGGTGGGACACACTCCCCTCGAAGATGGGCTCCCTCCCCACGCAGCGCTCCGGGATCATTCCTGCTGCCAGACCCACTCCAATCCCCGAGCCAGGGATGCTGGAGGTGTGCTGTGATTGCAGCCAGCCCAGCCTCCCCCAGCCCTGCCAGACTGTCTGAGCCGCTCCAAACGGGGTCCAGGTTAATGGAGGTAACCCAGCAACACTGGGAAAATAAATGCTTTCCTTATGATGCAGTGCTGGGAGAACCGGGAAACAGGAGAGAGCTCCCGACACGGCGCCCTGGAGAGCAGAGCGAGCCCTCTGCCAGCCCTGGCACCCACCCAAGGAGCACCCAGCCTCTCCGGGATCCTTCCCTGTGTCTGCGGAGACACAATAAAGACGCTCTCGCACCTGCCAGGTTCAGCAGAAAGGAGGAAAAATGGAAGGATCTATTTACATTATCTCATTCTTATACACGTCCCAACTCCACAAGGGATTGGAGAGCATGTCACTTCCTTCTCAATCCCACTGGAGAAGAAAGGTGCTCATTAAAGCTCTCTTATCACAAAAGGAATGAAAAACAGAAAATACCGTTCAGTAAACACTGGCTATTATTTACATGAAACTGTGTGAGAAAGAATCTGACTCCAAGGTTAAAAACAGAAGGCTTACAAAAACCAGGGCAACACTTCCCCAAGGAGACGAGCTCCTGCCCACGCTCAGGGCTGGGGGCAGGTGGCCACCCCCACCAGGCACTCCTGGTTCACCCCCTCCAAACCCCCTGCCCACCACTTTTATTGAACCCCAGCTCACCGAACACCACCCTGCAGCCATCCCCAGAGGGACACGGGGGACAGCCCCGTGCTGGGAACCTGGGAATGCCACCACACAGGAGCGCCGTACACGAGGAGCACAAAGGCAGCCGTGCTTGTACATCCCTCCCCTGTGTTTCACACATCAGCTTTCTATCTTTTCATCAGCAACTGCAGACAGATTTTCTCAGCGTGAGAACTGCCATGGAAATTGAAAGACTGTACAGCAAACATTTTTTTCCTTGATGCCCTGTCTAATTGAGCTGCCTTTGATTTTATTAATCTGTTTTTATTAATATCCTGAAGGCAACAGGGGAAAAAAAGAAAAGAAGAAAGCCTTTGCTTTCTGAGCTGGCTGGTGCTGCTGGTGTTCTGTCTTATTAAACAGGGTGGTTCTGTGGTATCTAGGGCAGAGCATCCACCTTTCTGATGGAAAGGAATGAGCCTGAGTGCCCTCTGAGGCTGGGAGAATTGGGATTGTTCAGCCTGGAGAAGAGAAGTCTTTGGAGTGACCTAATTGCCGCCTTCCAGTGCCTGAAGAGAGCCTACAAGGAAGGTGGAGGTTTAGACTGGATATTCAGATGAAATTCTTCCCGGTGAGGGTGCTGAGGCCCTGGCACAGGGTGCCCAGAGAAGCTGTGGCTGCCCCATCCCTGGAAGTGTCCAAGGCCAGGTTGGACGGGGCTTGGAGCAACCTGGGAGAGTGGGAGGTGTCCCTGCCCATGGCAGGGGGGGGGATGGGATGAGCTTTAAGATCCTTTCCAACCCAAACTATTCCTTGATTCTCTCCTTATGTCATGTGGGGCCAAAAACTGCCTGCTGGAAGGCAGCAGCAGCAGATGCTGGGGAAGCTGCTGTGGATTCTCCCAGACTCTGGGCTCCCCATGGCAGGAGGAACACGAGCAGGACTCGCAGCAGCTGAGCTGGGCTTTACTGGTGAGCTGTGCAGTAACAGCCTGTGCGGGTTATTGATGTTCACTCCGTACTCGCCGTAAACCGCTCTGACACGGGGTATTGCGTGGTCAATAGGTCTTTCGGGTTTTTCCGGTGGTATTAAATATCATTTTAAACGATGTGCCCGTGTACCTTATTAGTTGCTCCTGTGGCAGAGGAGTGGGGAGCTCTGGAGACAGGCACAGGGCGGCCACGGGGCTGGGGAAGGGCAGGAACCGGGAGGAAGATGGGGCCTCGCTGGGAACTGCAAGTGCAGGGCGTGACATGCCCAGCGTGGAACACGCAGGGGCAGTGCCAGCTGCTGGAGCCAGCACCACACTGTGCTTGCAGGAAATGTCACCCAGGTCCCCTCTCCTCCAGCCCCGCAGCCCTCGAGCGATGTCTCACCACCCCAGGCTGAGAAATCACAGAGCACTGGGGCAACCTCCTACAGCTTTCCCTGAAACTCTTCTCCTTCTCTCCAGTCTCTCCAGCAGAACAAACCCCCCCGGAGCCATTTCCCACCCAGCAGGACCCTCCAGCACCCAGCACAGACCCCTCCTCAGCAGCACAGGCTGCAGCAGCGGGCAGTGTCAAGGGTTTGGGGCACTGCTGCCCAAGAGCTCCCTGTCATAGGAAGGCGGGAACCTAAATGAGTCACATCCCCTTTGTCCCCCTACTAGGACATTCCTCCAGCACTTTCTTGCAAAGTTTGGGAGGCCAGGAAGAGTGTTTGATTATCTGATTTGAAATACAGCCCTCCAAAGAGCCCTCCCTATTGAAGAAACCATAAAAAGCAGATCTTTCCTAATGTCACTCTTTCCCCGCTGCTCCTCGGAGCCGCTGAGCGCTGCCATTCATCACCCGCGCGACACTTTCATAATGTAGTCCCAGATAATGGCACACCTTCCAACTTTCCAGAATTGGCTGTCAGGGAAATCGAAGGAGACAAGTGTGAGATACGGGAGCAGGACTCCTTGGTGGATACGAGCCACGGGAACGCAGCCCCCCCACCCAGCCCAGCCTGCTGAGCTGCACGGGGGTCCTGGGGACAGCCACTCGCGGGGAGGGGACACAGCCGTGGTGACGTGTGGGGCACAGAGGGGGCTCTCAGGTCAGCCCCGAGCTCTTGGTGATGTCTCAGCACCTCCAGAAATTGCAGAGCACTGGAGTCACCAGCACTGCTGAGGCACTGGAAGGGTTTGCCCAGAGAAGCTGTGGCTGCCCCATCCCTGGAAGTGTCCAAGGCCAGGCTGAAGGGGCTTGGAGCAACCTGGGAGAGTGGAAGGTGTCCCTGCCCATGGCAGGGGGTGGGATGGGATGAGCTTTAAGATCCCTTCCTACACAAACCACGCTGGAACTCTACAGTTCTAACCCCCCTGCAAGGCAACACTCCCATGTTCACACCTGCCCCTTCCCTCCCTTACTCCCAGCTCCCTTCCCAGCATTCCCAAGGCAATTCAACTCCCCCTGATCAATGCTCCAGGTTTTCCTGCTTTTTTTTTCAGCCACTGCCTCTCCAGGTGTGCATATACATTTCCTGACTTGCCAGCTCATCTCGCCTTGGGGGTTTCTAACAGTTTATTCTACCTTTTTTTTTGGCCTTTTCAAGTAGAACTGGGTGCAGAAGAGCTGAGGGACTGCAGACAAATTGGGCACAAAAATCTGCATGTCCGCATCTGTATTTTAACAAGCTCCTCAAACGCTGCTGCAATCAGCCCTTCTCTGTGCCCAGGCACAGGAGGGGAGGGCAGGAGGACCTGGCCAGCACAAGGCCACTGGTCCCAGCCAGAGCTGGGCGAGTCCTTCAGAGGCCAAGAGCAGAGTTCCCCACTCACAGGAGGTACCACAGCCCATAGAGCTGGAGCTCCCAGGGCTGGTTTGCTTAAAAACTACTAATTATAAACACCCTGCTCCTTGCAGCCGTGTGCTGACACCGCCGGCACACTCTGCTCCTGGGGCTCCCACACCTCAGATGGAAACCCTACAGAGCACATTTTTCTCTTTAGACACTGAAACTGCAACTTCAAGCTTCCTTTTTTTCTTTCCCGCCCTTTGCCCCGAAAACTCACAGGTACATTTATGGCAGAGCCAACACCATCAACAACGTGCCTTCGGTGACAGTGCTCAGAGACACTGACTCCAAAAGCCAAGAGTTTCAGACAATAAGTTTTGTCTCACCAAATTCTTGAGAGAAGCCTTAAAACCGGTTAAATACTCGAAGTATTAGTTAGAAAAGGCCCTGAGGCTCAGCACTCACCGGCAAACACAGGTATCTTCTTCGCCTATTAAAAATCACGTCTTTGCCGTGAAAACCTTGGAGCTCCCAGCAGCAGTCCTTGGGCATCACCTCCAAACAAGCCAGGTCCCCCTTCCAGAGCTGGGTTTCCCCCTCTGCTGCCGATGCCTGATTCCCTCCTGCTGCTGCTCCTTAGGCTGAAGGAACTGCCTTCACCTGGTGATGATGATGATGATGATGATGATGATGATGATGATGATGACGATGATGATGATGGGGAGGAGAAGTGGCACAAGTGAGACGGTGCCACACTTGGGGGCTGTCGCTGGCTCCTGGGCACATGCCCTGCATGGTGGTGGTGGTGCCAGGCTTGAAGGTTTTGGGCTGATTTGCACCTCCCAGGGCTCAGCACGGTCAGAAGGGAAGAGAAAGTGAGCGCTGCCAGCTGGGTGCCTTATCTTTGTCTTTTAAATTAATATGATTTTGTCAGGTTTATGAAAAATAATATAGCATGTTATTTTTCATAAGCCTGACTGATATCTCCATTTCCCATGGTTCAGCTCAGGCCATAAACATGACCCTGCCTGAGTGATTTCACCTTCCCCATTGAGCCGGGAGCCGCGGCGGCACTCAGACCAAGGTCCTGACTGATTATCGACAAATTAAAAATATAAGCTATTGACCAGACACTGAGATAGAGTCCCTGAGCCGGTGCCCGGAATCTCAATGAGGGTATTGAAGTGGTGCCGATCGATGCCGCAGTCACAGCCCCGCTGGCCGCATGCATAATGCGGGGGGGAATGGTGGGAGGGGTGGTGGGGGCTTAAGTAAATAGTTGTTCAGATTAACGAGGGTGCTGGGAGACACAGCCCGACCGCTTCCTCAGGCCAGGAACGCAGGAAAGGCAGCGGGCACCCAGCAGCACCTTCACCTCCGGGGTGAGAGGCTGCAGGAGGGGTGGGGATGGGGGATGTGGGTGAGACTCCCCCCCAGGCTGTCACTGAGGAGCTGCCTGTCCCCTCTATGTGGCTCTGCTCCGCACCTGGGGGCATTTCTTGCCATCCATCGCCAACGAGCAGCGGGCAGGGCTTTGCAGCACCATCAGATGGAAGCTGGTGGTCTCAAATTCCATGAGCACTTGCTCACTCAGCCGCGGCTGACCCTCGTGGGGAGCTCGTCACAGCTCCCCTGTGCCTCCCCCGCACCCTCTGCTCCCCACCCAGTGCAGGCATCCTTTGTTTGCTGCTTAAGTGATAACCTGGCAGTCCTGCTAGTGCTTGGTGACGTTTATATTGCTTTAATCTATATTAGTTAGTTATCTTTTGTCCCAAGTCCACAAACCCCATTTTTTTTGATTCTCTACCCATTGGTTTGGTGACACAGGGTGCCGTATTCTGATGATCTCTCCTACATCCCCTGATGGTGGCACCACCAGAAAACCTCCCACTGGCCTCGTCCTCTCCAGCTCTGCCTCCTTCATCTCCAAAATTCCCTTTTCTTTCACCAGTGATACTGGGACCCGGGAGCCCGCCCGAGCCCGGCTCCGCTGTGCTTCAAGAGTTAAACCGTGCTCGGCAGCAGCAGCAGCGTTTCCTGGCAGCACCGGCGGCAGCTCCGCGCAGCGAGGCCCCGAGCGCGGCCTCTGGGGACGGCGCCGATCACATCGCTGCCTGCATGTTTGAAAACACCGATGTCAGCGAGGCGGCTGCCGGCAGCTCGCTGGCTTTCCTGGCACTGCTGATGGACAGGGTCAGATCCCAGCAGCTGTTGGGAAGGAAGAGGCGCACTCAGCAGCTGTGTGGAGTGATAGGAACCGCCCGTGATGGTGCCAGCCGCGATACCGGGCGGCTCCATCCCGGTCCTGCTTTTGGGAGGGATGCTCTGCCGGCTCAGCATCCATCCCGCAGCCCCGTTTTTGGGAGAGATGCTCTGCCAGCTCAACATCCATCCCCCAGCCCCGTTTTTGGGAGAGATGCTCTGCCAGTTCAGCATCCCCCAGCCTCGTTTTTGGGAGGGATGCTCTGTCGGCTCAGGACCCCCCAGCCCCGTTTTTGGGAGGGATGTTCTGCCGGGTCAGCATCCATCCCGCAGCCCCGTTTTTGGGAGAGATGCTCTGCCAGCTCAGCATCCCCCAGCCCCGTTTTTGGGAGGGATGCTCTCCTGGCTCAGCATCCATCCCGCAGCCCCGTTTTTGGGAGAGATGCTCTGCCAGCTCAGCATCCCCTAGCCCCGTTTTTGGGAGGGATGCTCTCCTGGCTCAGCATCCATCCCCCAGCCTCGTTTTTGGGAGGGATGCTCTGCCGGCTCAGGACGCCCCAGCCCCAGCGCCGGCGCGGGGGAAGCAGTGCCAGCTGCCGAGGCTGGGCACGGGCAGCGGGACACGGGGTGGCACCGCTGTGCTGTGGCTCTGAGCAGACCCATCAAGGGGTTTGGTGGTTGATTTGGTCTGGATTTGGCACTGGGCAGTGCCTGTTCCAGTGCTGCCTCTCTTGAGGCCTCTTGCTGTGTCCGAAGCCCCGGGGATGCAGGAACCACTGAGCCCCCTCGAGTCTGAGCGCAGCCTCCAGTCCCTCTCCGAGGAGCAAACACGTGCGAGGAGCCACCTTTGTTTTGCCAAAACCCCAGGTCCTGGAGTCTTGTGAATCTCAACCTGCACTGGTTTTACGGGAGTGTGTTTCCAACCCTTTTACTGCATAGAAATATGGGGAAACGTTCAAGGAAAAAAAAAAATACAAGCCTCTCTAAAAATAAAAGCAAAACTGCTGTTAATATTTAATATCTTTGTCTTTGAGGCAGGACTGTGATAGCTGAGCTGCCTCCTGGTGATTTAACACTTGGAGCCGGCTCCGGACTAACGCGGGAGGTGCAGACGCAAACCAGGAGTGTGCAGACACCTGCAGCTCGTGTTTTGTGCAGGGTTCCCCTTTGAGGCGCGGGCTCCTCTCGCAGCCCAGCGCGGCTCGCTCCGCCGATGGCTCCCTGGGAGTGCCCGGGTGCACGCAGTAATGATGTGGAATTATGCAGCAGGCAGCTAATCACAGCAGCAGCGCTCGGGGGCGGGGGCACGGCTGGAGCAGCACCCCCGTTTTATGGAGCGCCGGGCTGCAGTTCCAGCACTGAGGGAAGCTTTAAGCGGGGAGCAGCTACTAACAGATTCATTTAACTTGCTCCAGAGCAACTATAAAAAATCAATTTAGTTCACCAGGCGGCTTGAACTGATGCCAGTGGCAGGGAGCACCTCCTAGCTGAGAGCTCTCCAGCTCCGAAGCACCGCCGGGATATTGCCGGGGCTGATTCAGCAGCAGGTGATGATGCAGAGCCTGGCTCCAGGTCTCTGGGAAGGCAGAAGCTGTCGGCTGCCACAGGGTCCAGACACAGAATCCCAGAGTCATTTAGATTGGAAAATACCTCCAAGACCTTCGAGCCCAACCTGTGACTGATTCCTTCCTTGTGACCCAGCCCAGAGCTCTGAGTGCCACGTCCAGGCATTCCTTCGACACCTCCAGGGATGAGGACTCCTGGGGACATGGGGAACCTGGGCTTTGGAACCAGGCAAACATTCCCAGAGTGAGGTTTGTGCTGTGTGAGGTGGTGCCAGTGCCCACCACTGCCAGGTGGGTCCCTGTCCCTGCCAGCCCCCGCAGCGAGGGTGCTCACAGTGACATTTCAGTGCTGGTGGCCGGCGCTCCATGGGAAGGTCAGCCCAACCTTTCCTGCTCTCCCTTCGTGATGAAGATCTCCTCTTTAGCCACGTATTTTCAGAGCCCTGAGGAAATCGCGGGAGTTATTACCAGCCCGGAAATTGAACCGCTGGCAGAGCAATCCCTGTCCTCCCACCTGCACTGGTCCTGTGCCGCCGTGTCCCCGCTGTGCCACGCAGCCGATGCCCGGCCCCTGCCGGGTGTGGCAGCTCGGTGGCACTCGGAGTCCGCCCAGGACTGACATTCCCGTGTGCAGGATCAAGCATCAGGAGTGCTGAGCCCTCCGCTCCGGTGCTGGTGCAGAGCTCTGGCGTCGCACCATGAAATATTCATCGTGCCCCGTCCTGCTCTCCTGCTGCTCCGGCTGCGCCTGGCGCTGGCCCCGCTGCCGCGGCAGCAGCCGGAGCTGAGCGCTTGGAGCCCTCCCGGCAAAAGCAGAGAATCACCCGTCTGCATTCCCTCCTCGGGCCGCAGGGTTCATTAGGAGAGCTTCCAGGGTGGATCTCGGTCCTGGCGGGTTGGCCTGGCCAGCACCTGCCTGAAGGAACCACTTAAAATCCTCATTAAATCTACTTCAGAGAGCAGCCAGAGGAAGGGGCAGCGATGCCAAGGGAGGGCACTGGGAACATTTTCCTGGCACTTGGCAGCAGAGGAGAGAAAAGGGGGGGGGGTGTTTGAATTGAGATTAGCAGAAACCCAGCTGGCCAGGGGCATCATTTCAGCCCTGCATCCTCAAAAGAATTCTCCACAGCAGCAGCTGGTCCCTGCTCTGCCCTCAGGAGGTTCAGGGGGAGCTGCCAGACCCTGCCCTTGGCATCTGCATTTCTCTGGGTCTTTCTCTGCCAAACAGAACCCTGTGGGTCCTATCTCTCCTCACAGTCATTGTGTCCCCACCTAGGGAATCAGGGCTGGGATGTTCAGCACCAGGGATCCCGGGCTCTGTGTCACTGATAACTGCCAGGGAAGGGCAACATGGAGCAAAAACCTCCCGGGCTGCAATTAGAACTTGCTTCATCACATGGAGGAGAAAGCTGGATCTGGGGCAGGGAAGGGGCTGCAGGAGGGAAGGTGAATCCCTCCAGGCATTTCACTGTGGGCCAGCAATGGGCTGATGGAGCTTCCTCACGCTGCAAAGCCTCAGCGAGCCCCTGGGACAGCACACCTGGGCACGGAGAGATGATCCCACCTACTCATGCTACAGCTCAGAGGCAAAAATAGCTGCGGATGAGGAAAGGAGGTTTTTCAGGAATGCATTAAGCTGAGCGGGTGAGAAAAAGAGTGGGCGAGGGGCTCCTGTGAAACTCGAACGCTGCCTTTCGTGCACTTTCTAAATGTAGCTGCTCCTTCCCAATCCGAGTGACGCTTCTGTCTCTTACGTGGGCAGCAACGGGGAGGCTCTGCAGGAGGGGAGACAGAGCCAACCCATGGCCCCATCCCCATCTCCATCCCCATCCCTGCCCCTTCCCGGGGAAAGAGGACAGTGTTTGCCCACCTTATACCCAACAGGGTGTCACAGCAGCAAATGGCACAGGGCAAGGCCCTGGTGTTTGCCCCAGGTGGGAGCTACCCCACATCCCACTGCAGAGACGCTGGTGGGACTGTGCAGCAGAGCTGTAGCCTTGTATCCAAACAGGCTCAGTGTGACCGTGACACCCAAAGTGTCACCTCCAGCCAGGGCACAGGTGTCTCTGTGGTGTCCTCTGTGCAGCTGAGAGCACAGAGGCACCTCCTGAGCCTGCAAGGGGGGTTGTGAGACCATGGGAGCCGTGGCACTCACCGTCCTCACCTGGGAACACCCACGGGAGCTCTGGGACCTGTTGTCTCCACCTGGGAACACCCACGGGAGCTGTGGGACCCATTGTCCCCACCTGGGAACACCCACAGGAGCTGTGGGACCCCTTGTCCCCACCTGGGAACACCCACAGGAGCTGTGGCACCCCGTGTCCCCACCTGGGAGCACCCACAGGAGCTGTGGGACCCCTTGTCCCCACCTGGGAGCACCCACAGGAGCTGTGGGACCCCTTGTCCCCACCCGGGAACACCCACAGGAGCTGTGCTGACAGCAGCTCCTCCGGGGCAGGGCCAGCAGAGCCTCCTGGCAGAGGACAGCCAGCAGAAGGAATCAGAAGGAAACTCGAGCAGCATTTGTATTCCCAGCAGCCCTGTTCTATTCAACTCTGCTTTTAAATGTGTTCCTTAAGTTTCTTTTCTCCTCCTGAAAATTTTCCTACAGTGAAAAATAATGCAAGGCGCAGGCTGGAATGAGCAAGCGCCTTCCATCTCAATGACACCTTTAATGTGCCTGTGAATGGAAAGGCTCTTGCTCATTCTCCTCCCGTCCCTTGCATTTGGCTGTTCTGGGTGGAGCAAGGCAATCATTAAACCCGGCTGATCCCGACACAGGGGCCGGAGCAGCCCAGCCGGGCGTGGACTTTGGTGACCAGGTCCTACAGGCCTTTGTTCCCCAGGGGGGAGAGCCAGCTGCCAGAGTCCTGAGGGGTGGGTGGGGACAGACCCAGCACAGGACACCCCAATGACCCCCCATCAGCACCTCCTACGTCTGTCCAGGTTGGGGTCAGCATCGGGGGTGCTGTTGGGACACTGCTCTGCCCAGGCAGAGGGACAGAGACCGAGCCAAGGTGACAACCTGCCTTATCTGGCAAGGTTCTCCTTCTCCCACCCCAGCCTCGTCTCCCCTCTCCTGCCCCTTCTCTGCTCTCCATGAAAGATGAAGGGAAGGCCCAGAGGGTTTGGCCACAGCCTTGTCCTGGCTTGGAGGGCTGGAAGCTTCAGGGAAGGGCTGGGGTTTCCCTCCAGGTTCTGCCCCCGCAGGGATCTGGGGTTTTTTTAGGACTCCTGTCCAGGCAACCCAGGCCATTCTGGGCTTCCAAGATTCCATGAGTTGCCTGGCTCCCAGCAGCAGCTCTTCCAGAGGATCCTGTGGGAAATCTGAGCCAACACCAGCTTGCAGCACCCTCGGGACAAAGATCCCAGCACAACGCACAGGTGAGAAAAGCTGGTGTTCCCCACGCTCACCGCTGGGTTAGTTAAGCCAGCGCTGCTCTGAGCCTGGGCAGAGTTGTGTTATAAATAACTTGAGGACACAAGTGTCACTGTGGGTTACCCTCACGCAGCCAATGCGCTGGCCCAGGCTGCCACCGGCAGGGCCACTCTGCTGCTAATTAGTTTAGTTCTCAGCTGTTGTGCCTTTTTTTCTGTTTACATAATTAATTCTGTGAATTTTGTATTCTCACTTAAACCTACTCTTTTTTTTATAGAGCAATCACTACTAAAAGATGAATTTTTTATAAGTTTGCCTTTGTTACTTTAAATTTTTTATAAACTTCTTACCCTTAAGGAATAATTCTTATAGCTGGCAATAAAGTATGTTAATTCCGTTTGAAAAGGGAAATGTAAGTTTGTGTTTTATTAAACACACCCATACATACACACACAGGGTGCCCAACTCCCTGCTCATGTGGGGTGTTTGGGGTATTGAGGGCTGTCCCAGGACCCCCAAGGAGAGGGCAGGGGGCCGTGGTGACCCTCACAACCCAAACTGGCTGCAGGGGAGCACGGTTAGTGCATCCCACATCCATCCCAGCTGGGCATCCCGCTCCCACTGCCCTGCCCACCCCGGAGCTGAGGCTCTCCCAGCTGCCAGCCCAGCTCTGGCCAGTCTCAGGGTCCCTTGTGGCGCTGGCAGAGGCTGTGCTGAGCTCACAGCCAGGGCGGGGAGCAGCTCATGAGCTCCTGTCTCCATCGCTGGAGCCTCAGCCGGCTGCGAGCAGCGCCGAAGGCCCTGTGAAAATCCTGTGCTTTCATGGGGTGAGCAGCAGCTCGGATTTGTCTCAGCTCAGTGGTTCGGCCGCCTGAGGCCAGCCGTGGGTGTCCCGCACTCCCCGACAGGGTGATGCAGGGTGGCAGCACAGGGGTGTCCCCAGCAGCTGTGACAGTGATGGCCAGGGCTCCCTGCCACCCGCTGCGGGTCACCTCTGCTCCCACAGCCCCCTCTGACCAGCGACACGTGGGCAAAGGCGCTGCCAGCAGTGCCAGCCAGCTCCGTGCCACAGACCAGAACGTGCCCTTCCCCTTTGCCACACAAACCCATCTCTTGGGAATTAAACCCCTTTTTCAGTTTGAAAACGCTGCGGGTTTTTATTCCTCGCGATGGTCACGCCAGCGCAGAGCAGCTGCAGAGTCACTGAGCCACGCGGAGCGCGCATCTCGTGTGACCCGAGGCGCTGCGGCTCCGGCAGCGCGGGGTGCTGCTGCCTCCCAAAGCACGAGCTACTGGAGGAGATCAAGAATGTTTTCCCCTTTGGACAAGTAACCAGCAGCGCCCTGACATGTCCTCAGGTGAAGGCTGCTTGTCTGAAACGATCAGAAGCACCAGCAAGCGGAGGGCAATCAGCAGGGACAAAGACACGGACGTTCCCCCTCGGAAAGCAGCAGAGCACGGGGATGTAAGCAGGCAGCTGGACAAAGACGCCTCGGCTGGCCACTGCTCTGTCCATGGAGCACGGCCACGGTGGCCGCAGCCCCTGCGGGGGATGTGTGCCCTGTTCTCACACCCCAGTGCCCGGGGACATCAGGGCACCCCAGTGATTTGGGGGCGGGCAGAGGGAGTGCGAGCTCGGCACGGGCTGGGTGAGAGTCCCGCCCGAAGGGCTGTGCTGCCGCTTCCCTGCCCTTCCGAGGAAGATGATAATGGTGTGTGAGCGTCTGGCTGGGCTGGAGCCATGGGCGGCAGGGCCTTCCTGACAGCCAAAGTGTGCCTGGCTTTGGGGCACCCCAGCCCCCAGAGCAAACACGGCTGCAGCGAGCTGGGGGGTGCAAAGGGGCTGGCTGGGACCAGCCCACAGCCCTTCCTCACTGCTTTGCACTGCGTTCTCTGCACATTAAACAGTTTTCAATTCTTTTGGCATCCTGCTTTCCCCGCTTGCGTTTCCTCCGTTTGCTTTCAAGGAGGGATTGTGGCAATTAATGTTTGAAAAGCTGGGGGGAAAAGCACCCCCTGCTTCCACCCACGCTCCCTTCTCACCCCGAGCAGCGGCCAGGCCCCCGCCCTGCTGCAGCAGGACCACCCTGCCTTCCCCAGGTCACTGTAGAGGGGTTATTCACCTGCATCGGTCTGGTTACATCCCACACCAGGATCCCTAGGCTGGACAAGAAAAGAGCTTTTTGTTCTTCCCCGAACATCTCTGCACGAGCAAAATCCTTGCTAGGGATGTGACCTAGCTGGGGCAGCATCCCCTGACCCTCCTGGCTCCCACCTCCCTAGGCTGCTCCAGATCCTGCTCAGGCCACCCCTCAGGTGCCACCAAAATCCCAGGGGATGCAGCAGCAGCCAGTGCTCAGCTCCCACACAGCCTCACATCACGGCAGGGCCAGGCTTTCACCTGCTCCCCTTGCAAAGCCTTCTCCAACCAAACTGTGCCACAGCTCACAAAGCTCCTAGCAAATGGTTTAAGACAGAAAATGCCCATGTCAGCCTCTGTCGAAGGTGATCTATGACTGCTCAGCCTCACTCAGGCTCCTCGGGAGCAGATCAATGGGCTACTGGGGCTCCAGACTAATAAATAATAACAATGATAAAAATAAAATATAACTGGTAGTAATGCAGTGTGTTTGTTCACAGGACACATTCCTCACTTTTAATAGAGGCTTTACTATCCAGCTTAATTAGAAGTGACACAAAAAGCCTCTTCTTTCACATTTGACTCGAAGCTGGCTGCTTTCTCTTCTGGACAGAGGCCACGGCATTGTGGTGGTGTGGCTGGTGCTGGGCCATCAGTGACACGCACTGGGGACACTGCTGCCCTCAGGTGCCACCCAGAGAGGGGTGAATTCCGGGAATATCCAGAACTGTGCACGCAAAGCACCAGGCAATGCAGCCCTGTAGCTGTAACCCATCCTGATTATTCCTCTGTGGGCATGAGCATTAATGACCCAGGGATCAACACCGAGCACCATGGTTTGCTCAGATCTGTCCCACACTGCTCATTAACACCCTGAAAACTGTAATGAGCTCCTTCCTGGCTGTTTAGGATCCCTGTGTCCCTAAAGGGGTACAAGCAAGAAGCCCCTGAATTTGTCTGCAGCCTGACACTTTCTTGGAAGGAGAGGGATAAAGAGCTGGGAACTGCTCAGCTGAAGACCATCGAGTTGGGAATATCCCTCAAGGGTGTCTGAGAGCCCTGGACCTACCAGCTCCTGTTGCTCCCTTCTCTGGAACCAGATGGATCCAGTGAGGCTTCCTCAGCCAGAGCATTGTGAAAGTCAATGCCTGTCCCAGGTAAAATGTGGCTGAATCACAGAATCGTGGGGTCCTTTGGTTTGGAAAAGCCCTCTAAGATCATTGAGTCCATCCCACAGCACTGCCAAGACCACTAAACCATGTCCCCAGGTGCCACATCCACACACACGGCCCTTAAATCACTCCAGGGACAGTGACTCAGCCACTGCCCCGGGCAGCCTGTGCCAGGGCTGGAAAATATTTTCAACGGAAAAATTTTTCCTAATATTCAATCTAGACCTCTAAATCACAATCCCACTGCTCTCTCCTGCTGCAAGGTACCTGCAGGAAACACTGGGGGCTACCTGACCTGTCCGAAATTGTAGCAGAGACGGGGAAGGGGAAGCTCTGCACACCTGACCCGTGTCTGGCTGCTGCCGCTGTTGGAATCCCTGGGAGCAGCACAATGAAAGCAGGAGCTTCAAACACCACTGGAAATCAGGAACCGGCTCATTTTAATCTCTCCCGCTTTGATGGCTTCAGATCTGTATTAGCACGAGATGTTTTTAATGTCTCATCTGTGGCGTTTTGTTTTGCCTTTAATCAAACAAGGTGGGATAACCAGGAGGGTATCGCACGGCTCCCTCCCGCTGTGCCTCTGCAGCTCGATGCTCACACACACCCAGGTTCAACCATTTGTTATACAGTGTCTAATATTTTCTATAGCAAACAGAGTTTTATTATCAGTTTATGTATTGATAAAAGAGCAGGAGTTAGTCGATCGAATATGTAATAAATACAGAAATATACTTGAACTATCGATTGCTGCAGTTGCTTTCGCGCACTATTGATATCCCGGGTGCAGATTCTCCCTCAGATTGTTGAGTCATGAAACGCCCATCATCATCTTTAATAATAGAGGGTGACTATTTTTGAACACTTCACAAGAAAAAAAATCCATTTGCTAAATGGGTTTGTGCGTATTGCTGGGACTGCTCATGTGGAAAGTGTGAGAGGGGAGGAAAGGGAAAGGTGCCAGCTCTCCACGTGCCTGAGGAAATGCACGCTCCACTGGGAAACCCACATTATCCGCCGTATCAGAGCCACAGCAAAGCGTTAATGAAAGCCCTTTGGATGCCAAAGTGGCAAAATCCGTGTCTCCAGAGTTTGGATTTGTGGATATGAGGGTTGTCTAAGCGGACTGGTGCCCCTTGGCACTGGACCACAGTGGCTCCCAGCAGCGCTGGAACGCGGGTTGGCCGCAAGTGGGAATTTCACTTGCAATTTTCTCAGTGATCCTGAAATTCAGGGAGGGAGAACAAGTGGGCACCCACGCCTGGCTGCAGGAAGAGCAGCACCACCCCAGCTCCCGATGATGCCTGCCGGGACTGCCTAGATCTCTGGCTGTTTCTCCATCCGCTGACAACTGGCAGGGGATCACCACTTCCAATGGAAGGTTTGCTTCCAGGTTTTTCCCAGGGTGTCTTTCTGGCTGCCAAACACACAGGAACACTCAGGATCACAGCTGGACTGTGTGTTTGTGGGGAATTCAGCAGCTCTGGGAATGGCTGGAGATGCACACAGGGGTCCATTCCACCCTAAGCTGTCTCCAGCCAGCACAGAGCTGGGGAGAAGCCACAGCCGTGGGAAAGCCTTGTGTGAGCCTTGTGTAAGTGAGGGGGTTGGAATTAGATGATCTTTAAGGTCCTTTCCAACCTGAACTGTTCTAGGATTCTACAGCTTCAAGCACTCCTACCAGCAAACCGTGGTCATCCTCTTGTACCTGTGCAAAGGGAGGTTAAAGGATCTGAGGAGCCTCTGTGATTTCCCCGTGATGCCCCAACCTGCAGCCAGAGGATCATTTCCAAGTCTCATTATCTCTCTCTGCGGATTCCTGGACATCCCAGCACCCGTGGGGGTGGGAATTCCAGCCCAGTCCCCCCGTTTGGCAGTGCTGGGTGTCAGCTGGCTGCAGTCCCTGTCCGTGTGTGCCGCCTGCGTTTGCGGCAAATGTAAATTCCTATTTAAATCACTTCTTTGACATTTCAGATCGGTAGCAGCACTTTGCAATTACCAGGGGATAAGAGTGCACACACGACAGGGAGCTTAGGTGACCTGCAGCAACCTGTTAAGTGCATTTACTTATTTGCAGAAAAGAGAGAGGCAGAGTAATGAACTGAAAAGCTCTGGTGAGGAAAACTCATTGTCTCGCCGTGACTTCCAGATTAAACCCAGCCCCAGCCGTGCTGGGCACAGCTCCCCATGACCCTCCGCATTCCCAAAGCACTCTGCTCATCACCCCCCTCCCGATCCATTAATCCCGAGGTCCCGGGTGGGTGGGAAGCAATGGATGCAATTCCCTTCCCAGTCGTGCGGATCCCGGGGCAGCGCTGCCAGAGACCCCCTCACTGGGCAGTGCTGCCCCTGCCCTTGTCCCCATCCCCAGGGCAGCGCTGCCAGAGACCCCCTCGCCACGCAGGGCTGTCTCTGTCCCTGTCCCCGTCCCCAGGGCCGTGCTGCCGGAGCGGCGCTGGCTCCGGGGCTGATTCCTAAGGTTACATCCCATCAAAGGCAGCTCTGAGTGGAAAGGCGAGCCCGGCTCTTGAAATCCTATATCCCTCCACGTTCGGTGCACAGCTGCCCTTGTGTCTTTATTAACAGCCTCTCTCTGTGCTCCCATTCTAGTGTTTCCTTTGCCTCCCCAGCCCAGCCCCGCGCTCTCTCTCCCCCCTCGGAGCCCGTGTTCAATTAATGCCTAATCTCCATGACTCTCAGCCGGGAGGCGGATCAGTTACTGCCACCAAGAATGACTCCATTTACGGGGCTCTTTCAGCGGGCGCAATGTGATCCCGAGCCCCTGACTTTCCCAGCCCATTCACAAAGTCCTTCAGACACCCCCCTTATTAAAGGGTCCCTCCTTGTCTCCGTCGGCCCCACCTTGCTGAGCACCGGCGAGGAGGTGCTTGCACTGTGTGGGATTTCTCCCACACAAAGGCAGCTCCAGGGAGCACATCCCTCCTCTGCCAGCTGTGGGGCTCTGTTCAGAAGATGGCAGCAGTCTGGAGGGTGGTGGCAAACCCCAAAACTCAGGGACCTGCTGAACCCCCATATTCTGGCCCACTGAACCTCAACTGTGCTGCAAGGAACAGCTCAGAAAAGTGGTGTCCGCTCAAATGTGCTTGGCAAACATGGGAGGAAATGAAAGATTCCCAGATGCAGACACAGTGGGGAAAGCTGCAGTGGGAACGTGGTGGTCCCACAGTGTAATAAAGGGAGAGCCAAGCAGAGGGAAGGCAGATGGGATTTGCCCATCCCTGCTGTCAGAGGAGGCCGGGTGGAAGTGAGGGCACCACAGGAGATTGAGTTGGTCTGAAAGAGGGAAGGAGGATGGCCCTGAACCCGCCAGCTCCCTCCCAGCTGGAAAGGATCCAAGGACAGTGACAGGGAAGATGGGATGGACAAAGGGACATCGGGATCCCTGTGCCAGTTGAGCCTGGCATGGCCAAAGGAGTCATGTCACGGGAAGCAGTGCCCCAAATTGATCTCCCCTGCATTTAGTCCGTGATGCAGTAGCCGAAACTCTTTGTGGAGGTGTTACTTAAATTATTGATTTATTGGTCATAAACTGTTGCTAGTTTATTGGTGATAAACCACCTGAGAGCAGGTGAGACTGAAGGATTGGGGTTGCCTGTGCTGTGCCAGCCTGGAGAGCCCTGATGGGCACAACCCTTGCTCGTGTGTCCTCACCACTTCGAGTTTTAATTTAGCTTAAATGTTAATTGTCCAAGTCACTGAATTTACATCTTTCTGGCTGTCTTTACCTGGCGCTTGTTTGCATGACTGAAAACTCTTCTGACCTTATCCATCAAATAGATTTCGGATCCTGGGAAATCAGAGAACAAATTATGTCCATCCAGAATGTTTTCACCCCATAAAAGCAATGAGGGCTTCCCCCTAGCAGGAAGGCTCCAGGTTGGGAAAGGAGCAGAATTAATTCCAGGTAAATATTAGTGCTGGGTAAATGGTGAAAAGTGCAGAGAGTACTTTTTTCAGGTTCAAAATATACCTTTGATTTGGCTGGATTGTTTAGCAAACCTCACGTATCGATTCGCAGGTTTAGAGGTTATTAAGAAAAATTCTCTGCCCAAGAACTTGAAACCAGTCAGAGTCTCTGGAACAGCGTGTTAAGAGCAGAGTCAAAGAATCAGAGAACCACAGAATCATGGAATGGTTTGGGTTGGAAGGGAGCGTAAAGCTTGTTCCACCCCCTGCCATGGGCTGCCCACCTTCCTGAGTCAGTTATGAAATTATCTTTGCATTTGGGGACAAAAAAGATAAATATTTAATTGTGGTAATGGCCATCATTTGCATTGAAATGTTTCTCTGAGCAGAAATTCCTTGCTAAATGACACTGAAGGCTTTTGAGAATGATGAACTTACCTGAGATCATTGCTTTCTCTGCCGCTGCACGTCCTCACCAGAAAAATGGCTGAATTTAGCAAATGTTAAAAGAAACCAACACAAAATAAAAAAATCTCTTTCCTCAGCTGTAATAAATACAGTGGGCAGTAAAGAGGAGCGTGAGGCTGTGAGGGGTATTGTGGTTTGATATGTGGCAGGAAGGGCAGGAAGCTAATGAGGCATTTTTATACATCAAAAATCCCCTAATCCTGGTATGTTACACACGCCCTGCTCATTCCTGGGCTGTCCATGGGCAGAGATTTGTTGTCACACCCAGCTCCCTGTTCCCCACAGAGGTGCAGACCGGAGCCAACGTCCAGGGAATCTTTGGGTGTCCCCTTTGCCTGGGGAGCATCCTGGTGTCACTTATCCCACACATGGATACAATTCCTTCCTGAGGTCGGGCTGTTCCCTGTTACCTTCCCTGCGTGTGTGTGTGTGCCAGTGGAAGATGCTCCTCTAATCCCTTGAAATTTTGTCTCCCGTTTTCCTTCCCAAGGCCGTGCCTTATCCATCTGGGTGCCGCCCACAGCCACAGGAAGCCCCAGCCTTTTCCCTTTGCCAGCTTTCTGAGCTGGTTTTTTATTTGTCACGATTTCCTTTCAGCCCCGAATGCTGGTTTTATGCCTGCCCAGTCTGCTCCTCTGTGGAGATAATCCCATGACTTGATTTTCGAGTGCATTTAGTGTCTAGACAGGGCCCTGGATCCTTTGTGCTTCCCTCCTCGTTCCCTTGTTGATTCAATGGCCCTCCAGGCACAAGGCACTTTCTAAATTCCGAAATTGCCAGCTCCTGTGGCATCCATGTCCCAGACCCTCCATTCTTCTGCCAGGCTTTCTTCTCACTCTACTCATAAAGAGCCAGGAGAAAAAAAAATTGTGGTGGGATATGGCAACTGTAAAGGAGAAGGGGAAAAGGAACACAGGGAGCAGCCACCCACGTGGGAGCACCCAGACCTGGGGAGGGGCCCAGCAGCCCCACGCACCCTCTGCAGCATCTCCAGGAGGAGCAAAGCTCTGTCCCTGCCTCAGGCATTCCTGGTCCCTGCGGAAGCCCTGGTGCAGGGATCCAGCACACATCCCTGAGAAATCCAGCACCATCCCCGTGAGATCCAGTGCCCATCCCTGCGAGATCCAGCACACATCCCTGAGAAATCCAGCACCATCCCCGTGAGATCCAGTGCCCATCCCTGCGAGATCCAGCACACATCCCTGAGAAATCCAGCACCATCCCCGTGAGATCCAGTGCCCATCCCTGCGAGATCCAGCACACATCCCTGAGAAATCCAGCACCATCCCCGTGAGATCCAGTGCCCATCCCTGCGAGATCCAGCACACATCCCTGAGAAATCCAGCACCATCCCCGTGAGATCCAGTGCCCATCCCTGCGAGATCCAGCACACATCCCTGAGAAATCCAGCACCATCCCCGTGAGATCCAGTGCCCATCCCTGCGAGATCCAGCACACATCCCTGAGAAATCCAGCACCATCCCCGTGAGATCCAGTGCCCATCCCTGCGAGATCCAGCACACATCCCTGAGAAATCCAGCACCATCCCCGTGAGATCCAGTGCCCATCCCTGCGAGATCCAGCACACATCCCTGAGAAATCCAGCACCATCCCCGTGAGATCCAGTGCCCATCCCTATGACNGATCCAGTGCCCATCCCTGTGAGATCCAGTGCCCATCCCTGTGAGATCCAGCACACCCCTGTGAGATCCAGTGCCCATCCCTGTGAGATCCAGCACACATCCCTGTGAGATCCAGTGCCCATCCCTGTGAGATCCAGCACACATCCCTGTGAGATCCAGTGCCCATCCCTATGACATCCAGAGCCCATCCCTGTGAGATCCAGAGCCCATCCCTGTGAGATCCAGTGCACATTCCCACTCTCCATCCATACATCAGAACAACCCAATTAAGTCATTTACCGTGAGGACCTGGAGATGGCAGCAACATATAATCACAAACATAAGCAGTTTGTACATGGTAATTATATATTCTATTTTTTTTTATCAGCGCAATACAGACAGAAGATTATTTTATGCTTGGTATCATTCTAATTTTTGATCCATTTTCCCCCCAACTTAAAAAGGATTAAGATTTGGCTTCTGGTAATAACTTTGGGAATGCCAACTCCTTAAGTATTGTGCAGCATTGTATTAAACTGATTATTAGGTACTTTTGCTTATTGTTAACACCGCTCCTCTTCTCTGGGCCAACATCTGAGACATAGGAAAGCAGATGGTTTGAATGGTCAAGCTGAAAGGCCAGAATATTTTTAAAGTCTGTTTTAAAATAAAACATGCTCTTGCTTTAAACTCCATCTGATAAAACAGAGCGGAGTAGATCGGCAAGGAGAGAGGAAACGCCGTGCCTGGCTTTGATCATTTTCAAAAGGAGTTGTCACGTGTGATTTTCCAGAAGATGAAGGCACCAGGTGAAACTATTTCATATCCCGAGACCTTTCCTCTGCTGAAGCAGCATCTGCTTCTCATTTTCTGCAGGTCTGGAGGGCGGCCTGACCCGCCTGGTGCCATCAGTCCTGCCAGGGGTGTCAGTGGTCCAGCTGAGGGTGCGGAGCAGAGTGGAGGGGAGGTGGAGAGGAGTTCACCCCCATCTGATGAGGGGTGGGCAGGCAGGGGGTCCCTGCCAGCTCCTGGTGACACAGGGACCAGTCCCTGCCAGGTTTGCAGAAGGAGACCCTGGTGGGAAAGGTCACAGGAGAGCAAGGCAGGGTAGGGGAATTGTAATCTTTGGGAATGGCTGAAACCCAACTTCTTCCAGCCCCTGTTCCTCCCCAAGGCCCCAGGGAAGGCACTGGAGAGTTGCCCTGGGGTGCAGAGGGACCCTGGCACTGGAGGCAGAGCAGCTCAGGCGGGAAGCTGCCAAGGGTGCTTCACTCTCCTCTTCCTCAAAAGCCTTCTCCTCTCTCCTGATTTTTTTCCTTTCTCCACAGCATCCATCCCTGTGCACATCCAGCAACTCACCAGCCTCCCATCACACAGCAGCACCCATGGAAATGGGCAAAGGGCTGGAAATGGGGAAGAACTCCTTAGTGGGATGCAGGCAGAGCCCCCCATGCCATCCCTCATGGGGCAGCCCATGGTCACATGCCCTCCCTGTCCCATGGGACACGTGGACCCAGGGTGACACATTCCCACCTCTCTGGTAATGCAGGAGAGGGTGCCATGCTGCCCACAGACGTGGGGACCGTTGTCACCCCACACATCCAAGGGTGGCAGGCCCCCTCTTCCCTGTGTCCCTGACCCGAGGGTTGGTCCCACTTGCCCCAGCCCTGCTTGTTACCACAAGTGACCCTGCTGCAGGGTTGTGCAGGATGGTCCCAAATCCCCAAAACCTGGCTGTGACACAGCCCCCACCCATTTCAGCACCCCAAGGCATCTGCCAAAAGTCAGGCTATGGTCAAAGACATCATTAATTATAACTAGTTTCCTAATAGCTGAGAATAACTAATGTAATACTCTCCGTTTGGTGCCAGTAGGGAACAAGCCTGGAGTAAATGAGCTCGTGGTTGGGAATCAAAGATTAACAGACTATCGAGGAGTAATTTCTTCTCCACATGAATTAGCAAATCGTGGGTAATTATTGTGGACAGAGCCAGGCAGGTTCATTTGACTAGGTCAGTTAAGAATAGCCTGCGATAATTAAATTGTCTCTAGAGCCAGCAACAATGCTGGAGCTGGAAAAGGCCCTTTCTCCCTTGCTGTTCCTCTTCTGGATAAATCATATCTGCCCTTAGAGCCACTCTTGGGGGCATATCTGCACTGGTAGGGGTGGTTTTTTGGTTATTTTTTTGTCTGGTGACAGACTAAACTCATTTGGGGGTGGCTGGACCCAGGACCGCAGCCAGGCTGGTCCTGAGTGGGGTCCTGGTCACCCACCCCGGCCATGGCTGCTGCTCTCAGGGCCATCCTTGCCTGTTGCAGGGGGCTGAGCAGGGAGGTGACAGCCCTCCTCTCCAGGGTGGCAGGTGATGAAGGTGGTGACACACCCGCCTGGTTTCGGCAGCCTCACCCAGGGCAGACACAGCACCCCTTGCCTGTGTGCCCCCCGCCCAGCCAGCCTCCGTGCACAGGGCAGGACCTGGCCTGGTGCTGCTCTGATTTTGCCTTTCCCTGCAGACAGGCAGTGGGATAAGCTGTTTTCAGAAAGCCTGGGTGAGAGGCTGGAGTCTGTGGTCACTCACACGCCTGTGGCTGCCCGAAAGGAGGAACCTCAGCGTCCCTTGGGAACTGCTCCTGGAACGGGGAGAGCTCGGGAGGCTCCCGGGTCTGTTGTTTTCTCTGGACATTACCTGGACGTGGGATGCACCAAGCACCTCCCCTGGTGCTTGATGCCGACTGGAAAAAGGATGCAGCATCATTAAAAATAGAAGCATGAAAGATTATTTACATTTCAAGAATAGCTGAGGTCCTTAAAGAAACTTCCATCATCCTTTAAAGGCTCTTAGTCAAACGCTGTTCATTATTAATGCCTGTTGGCTTTATTTAGCCTATGACTACAATTATATATTTATGAGGTAATCAGCAATTGGAAATTTCCCTGTAATGGTAACTGGAGCTTGGCATCCAAATAAAATGAACACCATTAAGAAAGTATTGCGGTCATTGGGGTGGATCAAGTGTGCTAATAGCCCAACTAACAGCAATTAAGTCAATTAACCATTCAGACATATGCTGCTCAATTTCCCTGCTTAAACAGCCCGGTGCATCTGCGAAATTCGTGGAACTTATTTATGGTGTAAGCGGCTGCGAGTCATTATTAACCAGGGGAAACAGGGAAAATAAGGGAGGCCCGTAAAAAATTAACTACTGCAGCAAAAAAGATCCGCTAATTGCCCATTCCCCTCGCCACGGGGGAAGGTTTCGTTTCCCAGGGTATTTATTTATTACGTTTTGAGTGGCTCTGAGCGGGCCGTGGCACAGCGAGTGCAGGTGGATGGGCACAGGGTGATGGAGGCGGAGGATCCGCAGGGACAGAGCCACAGGAGGGACCCAAAGCAGGAGAGCAGGAGAGAGGGAGAGCAGGAGAGAGGGAGAGCAGGAGAGAGGGAGAGCAGGAGAGAGGGAGAGCAGGAGAGCAGGAGCACTGCTGGGCACTCTGTCCGTCTGTCCCCTGTGGCTGTGACTCAGACATGAGGGAAAGCTGCAACAGGGATAAGGAAGGAGACCCCGAGCAGCCCCTCAGCCCACGGGCTCGCAGCTCCCCACACACAGGGGACACCCTGGGGCTGAGCACCCAGCACCCAGTGAAGGCTCCATCCTCCTCCTCCTCCTCCCAGTCCTGACCCTCCCCAAGCCCCTTGCTTCGCTGTGGGTCTCAGAGAGCCCTCGGTGGTGACACAGCCCTGAAGCCCCCAGCGTTTCCATCAGCCTCCCTTCAGCTCCCGAGTGTGGGGACTTGGCAACACAAAGTGCTTTTCCTCCTCCTTCCCCGTTTCGGTTTCCTGCCGTCTGTCCAAACGAGGATGTTCCAAAGTTTTGTTAAGTGCCTGTTTTAATGAAGCCCATTAAAGTTAACCTGGCCATATAATATACAGGAGAAACCCTCCATAAATATAGGTAAATAGAGATTGTAGAGATAAATAACCGTGCAGGTGTGTGAGGAGTGATAATGTGCTCTATTTACTGTGCTCCCATAACGGGCCAGTAAAAGATACTGCGCCTTTAATGACTCACTTTCTGCTGGCAGCCGGCACTCACCGTTAGCAAGCTAAGGATGCAGTGACACAAAAAGCTTACAGATAATTAAATATTGATTTTTGTTTTCTAATCCTATATAAAAATTGTCCTGGGTCTCCCAATGGTAGTTTCATCTCACTAGGACACAGGGAGGGCTATTAACCCTATTTGGTTTCAAGCTGTTGCAGAACAAATAAACAGGGAGGCTTGGAGAAGCCAGGCATGGCTCTGTGGGCAGAGCCAGCTGCCAGCCCTGTCTGCCCCCATGGTCTTGACAGCAGCCCTGTGCCTGGGCAGGTGAGCAGCCCCAAGGCATTGCAGCTGCAGCTGCAGCTGTTTTGGGGAGGATCGCAGCATTTTTGCCGATGTTGGTTGGGGTTCCTGTGGCACAGGCACCTCTCAGTGCCCCCAGGAGAGCTCTGGGGTTTGGTGTGCACGGGGCAGAGCGGGGATCTCTGGGCCATCCTCCCTGCTCCTGGCAGAAGGATGGAGGATGCCCAGCCCCAAGAAGGAGAGGCAGTTGGTGCATGGTCCCCTGTGCAGATCCTACACCGCAGGTCCCCACTTCTTCCACTGCATCACATCTCTACTGCTCTCCGATGCTCCTAAACCCACTCTGTCCCCACCAGGCTTAGATCATCTCAACAGATTTCTCCTGGAAGGTGCTGTTCTGAGCCTCATGCAGAATGCACACAAAACTGCAATGCTCTTTCAGAAAGCCAGATTTCCACTTCTGGAGAGCGTGGCGAGGAGCTGCTTTGTGCGAGGAGGTGGCTGGAGGAGGTGCAGAAGCACGGAAGGAGGGACCATGCAGGCCCTGGGGCACAGGATGAGGGTACAGCTCCCAAGGCCAGAACAGGAGCCAAAAGGGACTTCAAATGGCCTCATCAGGTGAGACAGCACAGTCACAGCGTGAGGACTGAGGGGGATTCTGCACCCACTGTGACAGCCCAGCCTGGCGGTGACTGGAGCGTGGGGAGCAGGGGGTGACCCCACATGCCTGCCCCAGCACGCGGCCACCTTGCTCTGCAGCGAGAAGAGAGGTATTAAAATAATATCCTCCAAGCCTGCCATGCGTGGTGTTTGCTCTCACTGTTGGGAAAGCAATTGCCTCCAGCAAAGATCTATTTCCTCGGCTGCTCATTCCCGAGCACGCGGCGAGTGCTGCGTGCACACCGTGGAGCGGAATAAACCCCACAGCCACCACTGAGCCGCTCATTCACAAAATGAACCGAGGGGCCTCCCCTCCCAGTTATCTTTTCAGAAGCTCCATGCAGCATAACTCACACTGTTTACAGACTTCGGGCTGGGAGTAAATCCTGTTGCTTTACATAATTCCTGTCCTTTGGTAAATTGTGCCGTTTCTGAAGGGAGAGAACACCCCCCTCCCCACACTCCTTCCAAAGCTGTGTATGAATGAGGCCGCCGTTCGAACACGCCGGATGAGTCTGATCATGGGGAAAAGAGCAAAACATCCTCCTGAAAAGCTGCATGCACCATTTGCTGAGAAATCTTAAATATTTTCCTTGCGGAAGCCTGTAGACTCAATGCTTCCCATGCCAAGTGTAGGCAACGTGCTGTGCACACTAAACCCTGCTCAGCCGTGAGGGGCAGTTCGAGAAATAATGAATTCAAGTGTGCCTGAACTTTGTGCTGATCCCAAACATCCCGGGACAGTGAGCTGGGGCTGTGATTCCCTCACTGCCACGTCCACTGGAGGCTCAGGACTCGGCACCGTCCCCTTGGACCAGCCCCACTGGCTCCACTCTGTCCCATCTCCCATCTGTCCTTGGCTCACCTGGATCAGAGCCGGCCTGTCCAGCACCCGAGGAAGGAGGGCTGGATGAAGCAGCAGACCCAGGAAATGCTCCTGAACCTGAGCAAACAACCACAAGGTCTCCTGTGCTTGTGTGACTCCTTCTCTCTGCACCTCTGGGGTTCTTGTGCTTTCCCACCAGCCGCTGATCCCGGTTCACTCCTCCTGTCTCCCCCAGGAGACCTGGCAGCTGAGCAGGGAAAAGAGCCAGCACTGCCGAGCAGCTTCCCCAGGGGCACCAGGGGGTGGGGAGGCAAAGCAATCCCAGCATTGCCACTGCCCCTGCCCTCGGGCACAGCCCTGTCCTGGGGACCTGCTGCCTCCCGGCTGGTGGCATGACCAGAGCACCTCTCCCATCGCCCGTGGCACTGGAAATCCTGTGGGACCATGACTCTGCCTTCCCTTCCCTCCTCCCCTTTGCCCCTCCAGCCATTCCCGTGGGAGCTGCGGACTTGCTGCAGCTCAGGTTTCCCTCAGATATTGCAGACTTCCCAAAACTGCGACCACCCAGCACCCCAACCTGCACTGGGCTCTCCTGGGCAGGCAGCTGCCTCCAGCCTGTGGGGAGCAGGGCCGGAGCTGCGCTGCCAGCCCTGTCCTCTGGAACATCACCAGCACAAACACCGGTGACATGCCAGGACATCTGCCCACTCCATCTCCTCTGTGCAGCAAAACCACCCCAGCTCCTGCCAGGGCACGGCCAAGGCAGCCCCCGCCCCAGGAATGGTTTGTGGGTAACCTGGCAGCAGAAACGCTGGGGGGACCTTTCAGACACAGCCACCCGGCAGCCGCTGATTGAGACTCAAAAGAAATTCTTTGAGGGCAGCAAGATGTCAGGCCAACGCAGGAACAGCAGCAGGTTTGAGAGTACAGACGCGTTAGTCAGAGCTGATGAATGCTGGCTTGTCAAGCCTCCCCATTTCAGTCCTGGATTGCCTTTAAAGTTTGCCAAGTCACTTTTCAGCATTTGTGTGGGCAGAAGGAGACGTGCAATTAAGCTGCAATTGCTGCACCAAAGCCGAATACTTTCAAGTTTGTTATTTCCTCAAAAATGACAAAACGCTGGGATCGAGTCAAGGAACAGGACGGCGGCTCCTGTTGCAAAGCCGCCGCCGGCACGGTGCTGCGCTTGTCCAAAGCTGGATCCCGCTTCTGCTGAAGGATGAAGACGTGTACATCAAAAGCTACATTAGCATTTGAGAAGCAGGGTGGGGAATGGAGAGCCGGGATCCAAGCCCTGCTGGGAGCGCAGGTGACGTGCAGACCGTCCGTGTGTCTGTCTGCCGGAGCCAGCGCAGCCCGCGGGGACTCGGGGCCACTGCAGCACCCAGGGGCAGTGACAGCGCGTGGCACTGGGGCAGGACAGGGGGGGCTGGGGGGTGGTGGCCGCAGTGTTGTCCCGAGCCCAGATTTTGGGGGTGAACGGGCTCACTGAGACCTGGAGCCTGCCCAGGCTGCACAGCTCCCTCCACGCCGGGCTGCCAGGAGGGACAGGGCTGGCCCCAGGGTGGGCACTGCTCCCAGCCCCCACGGGGTCTCCGTCCTGTGGCATCCAGGAGGGTCCCACAGCTCTCCCACTGCTGGTGAAAAGCCACTGGCCAGGAGGGGATGGACGGCAGCGATGGCCCTGAGCAAGGTGTCTCTGCCCTGGCTGTGGCTTCTGCACGTCTGCCATGGCACACACCCCCTCTGTCCCCTCCCTCTCACCCTAAATCCCAGCCCACAGTTCTGCCACCCACCCACGCCACACCCACCCACGCCCTTTTTCTCCTCTGCCTTTCTGGGGTCTCCACATGGTTGGGATCAGGGTTTTCCTGCAAGGCTTTGGCAGCCCTTTGAGCAGCCAAATAACTATTATTCCCAAACATAAAAGGGACAGTTTTGTGGATCCCTTTTCCCCCGAGGTTTCCTGTCAGTGTCTGCAGACGCAGAGCTGTGTGCTGCAGCCCATCCGTCCTGCCCATAAACCATCCCGGCTGCACAATGAATCGATTTGGAGCCTGTTGGCTGCTAAACTGAATTAATTTCACCCTAAAGGGCCTCGCTGAAATGCAGCAAAAACCCCACCAAGCGACCCAGGGGCTGGGAAATGGTGAAGTGCCTGTGCTGAGAGCTCGTCGGGCATACACGATAATCCCCGAGAGTCACCAAGCAGCAGGGACAGGAGTCACCCACTTGGTGCGAAGCTTTTCGGTAACATATTGCTTTTTAATCAGCACTTAAACACGAAATGCTCTTTTCCATCTAATCCCTGCGATGATTTCACAGCAACTCCTCCTGCCACCCAGTTTAATGCAGAGACCGACTCTTTCAGCAGGCAGCGTTTACCCAAAATATGTGATTTCATTGAACAGTCATTTTCCGCCGCCTTTTTGCTGACTGCACAAAGCTGCCTTTGGGTGCGAGCGGCTCCACAGCCAGCTCTGCTTCCATTCCTGCTGCAGACAGGCAGCAACCACTACAAAACAATGAATTAACCTGCACAAAGAACCCAACAGTGGGATGGGAGGAAGGAAACCTCAGGTTCTGATAGCATATCCTAAGCATGTCTCTGTGATCCTGGTACACATGGAAGGGGGTGAGCTGCAGAGCTCTGGGGTGATTCCTGCAAGTGCTGGGACTGGGGGAGACCCAGAGCTGGGCAAGGCTTGGCCCTGGGACCCACATGTGCTGAAATGAAGGTAAACGCAGGAATGAGTCAATTTGCTCGTTGGGATGGGAGCATCTTCCAGGAATCGTGGATAATTCCAGCCACACAAGTGCGTGGGACTCACTGCCATGGGAGCAGCCTGAGCAGAGCTCAGGCTCTCCAGTCAAAATGTCTAAGTTTGGTGAAGTCTGGGCTGGAGTGTGGTCCTGGTGCTCCCTCCCAGGAAGCCAGCACTCGCTGTCAGGCTGGCACGGGCTGTGGGACACAGACATTACCTTAAACAGAGCCCAGTTTATCTCATTCTGTGCTGGTTAACTCAGCCATGGGTTTAAGCACGGCTTAAACTGTTCTAATCCAGAATGGAGGAGGCAAAATCCACAGACTTACACCAGCTTTAGGAAGTGGTGTTGAGCAAAGCCAGAAAACTCACAGTCCCTGTGAGCACTGACTGGAACTGCAGCACCCTCAGAGGCTGATGGGATTTGTGCTGCATCCTGGAGCCCAAATTTCTGATCCGTCTTTCTGGGAAAGCTGGTTTTTTCCCAAAGCAGCCTGTTTTTCCACACTGGGGCTGCTGAGGATGTGACTGGCAGAGCCAGAGGCTGCCGGGGCCGAAGGCTGGACACATCTGCTCAGGACCAGGACAGCTGGGTGCACCCCTGGCTCCCACCCTCCCTTTTGAGGCCATTTCACTACTGATGGTCAAGAATTGTGAGTCCAGAAACCGTCTCTTTGGAAATCGCTGTTTTATGGGAACAGACCTCCTGTGGCAACATGCGATTTTTACAAAGTTTAATTCCAAGGAAAATTGAAACAAAGTATCTCAATAATGCAACAATGTTCTTTTTAACATTTTCCAAATGTCACATTTTGATATTTCGCTTCCAAATGTCTTTTCTTTAGAAATTTATACTAGTTAAGAAAATTAAGACGAGATTAGATTTCTTCCCACATTGTCCCAGTGTAATGTCTGTGGAAGTTCTGTGGTCGTGCAGGGCAGGGTGGGCAGTGAGACCCCAGACCTGCCATCCCTGGGGGATCCATCTCCTGTCGCAGCTCCTGGCCTCCCCCCAAAAGCCTTTGGGTCCGTAGAGATGCACAGACTGAGATTTCAGGCAGATTGCTGGGTCTGAAAATCCCTTTTGACCTTGGAATAAATACACAGATGGACAGAAAACCAAAAGAAAAAAAAAAAAAGAAAAAAGAAAAAGATAAGGTTTGATGTAAATCAGCCTGGAAGAGACTTGGGGAAAATTCAGAAATGCCATGTTTGCCACTGGCTTGGAGGAGACTCATTTCACAATTACCCAGAGAAAGGAAACCCTGTCCTTTACTTGGAAGTAAAAACGTGAGAGAAGGGAGGAGAAGGGGGAAAGCCTGATGGTGGGGCATGGGCTGGCTGGGAGACTGAATCCTAAAACCAACCAGAACCCAGGGCTGCAGGCGATGGGGTTGGGCTGGGACTTTCTCTGGAGTAGAGCTGTGCTGACCAGTCCCTACTGTGTGGTGTGGGAATGTCCAGCGCCAGGCCAAGGAACTGAAAAGGCAGAGAAGAACTTCTTGTGTCAGTCTCTGCTGACTGTAGGAAGGGATTTCTGAGGGTCTTGGAGTACTTTACCTACAAGGCAGTGTGAATTGTCAAAGGTGACATGGATTATTGGGGGTTTCCTCGGAACAGGGAGCAGGAAGGATGCGTGAGCCCTCAGTGCCAGGGCAGGGGCCACAGCAACACTTCACAGTCTCCTTTCAGCGACAGTTTCCAGTAGAGCTGTAGAAGGCTGCGACAGGAGGAAAAACTGCTAAACCCAAGCACGGGCAGAGATCCCTTCCCCACGAGGGCCTGAGGAACAAAGCGCTTCCCAAGCAAGTTCAGCCACAGCCTGTGCGCAGGAGCCATATGGGCCGTGGGCGTGCGTGGGCGCCTGGCAGGGCGCGAGTGCCCACTCCTTCCTTCCCCACACACCCCCGGCACGGCCTGGGAGAGGCAGGACAGGAGCCGGGAGGGGGGTCTGTGTGTGTCCATATGTGTGTGCACGCGTGTGCGTCCGTGTGTGCAGGCGCTGCTGCAGGCGCAGGAGTGAGTGGGCGTGGTGGGGGAGGAGTGTTTCTGTGCTCAGAAGCCCCACTAATCCCCCAAGAAACACTTCTCACATGGGATGTCACTGGCTGTCGCAGACGAGCACATCTCTTTTTCTGTGGTGGGTCATGGCCGTGGTGCGGGAGGGGACACCTGCCCCAGAGCGCGTTCGTCCTCTGGTGTCACTCAGAGCCCAGCTCCACTCCTCGGGTGCCTTTCTGCAGGACACTGAACTGACAGCGCTGCTAATCATACCAGTACAGGGATATTTCACCACGAGATCAATGCTGTGATGTACTCCACAGAGCTGCAGAGTGGCATAAAAGCCCGGGCACCCACAGGTGGCTGAGCTGAGCTGTGGGGTCCTGGCACTTAGGGCACTGGTGGCACTGCTGGCACATGCTGAACAGAACTGTGGGGTCCTGGCACTCAGGGCACTGGTGGCACTGCTGGCACATGCTAAGCTGAGCTGTGGGGTCCTGGCACTCAGGGCACATGCTGAGCAGAGCTGTGGGGTCC
>VYXC01001933.1:2491145-2547044 GCA_013397175.1 Platysteira castanea | reverse complement strand
CATGCTGAGCAGAGCTGTGGTGTCCTGGCACTTGGGGCACAGGCTGAGCAGAGCTGTGGGGTCCCAGCAAGTGCTGGCACATGCTGAGCAGAGCTGTGATGTCCTGGCACTTGGGGCACAGGCTGAGCAGAGCTGTGGGGTCCTGGCACGCAGGGAGCACGGGAGTTTTTGCTGGAGTTCACTCCTCCCGCGGGCACCTCATCTTTCCCGGAACCCGCACACAAACGCCCCACACGAAGTCTCCGACTGCTTCCATACAACATCTTCAAAGACGTTTTCCCGCAGGATTTGCCAAGGTCCGTTCAGCTGCAGCCCGCTGAGATCCCTCTTTCTCAGGAAGGGGACAAAGCAGCCCCTGCAGGTCGCGGCTGGCCCGGTGCGCGGGGCCGGGGTGGCCGCGGCGGGGGCGCAGCGGCAGCGGGGCATCCCCGGAGCTCCGTGTGCGGCTGCCGATAAGAGCGGGGCCGGGAGCCCCGAGCGTGACGGGAATAGCGAGCGCCGCTCCCGAGGCTGTGAAAGGAGCCACGGCCCGCGGAGACGGAGCAGCCTCCGCACAGCAGCAGATAAGGGAAGATAAGGGCAGGCAGCGGGAAGCCGCGAGTCGCGGGGTGGGGTTTGTGCGCGCTTGAAGGGGAGGTTGTGCCCGGTTCCGATGGTAGGATAGCAGACCCTTGCTCCTTCTGATATTTTAAAAGCCTGCATGAAGGCTTAAAATGTAGTTCTAAATTCAGATTCATGTCTCCTCCTCAGCTCCTTCAAAGCCCCTCAGGAACAGTTAAAATTTCAGAGGAAATTTTTCCCTCCTCTGCAGCATCCTCGGCGTTGCCTTTGCTCGGCAGCCTGTATCAAACTCAGGGAATGAGACAATAAAACATGACAGGTGTGTTCTGCTGGTGGAAATCCACTTCCATGCAGGAGGAAGGAGATCCAAGACTTTGGCTGAGGGGGAAGTAGGGAGGTTTGTGTAGCTGGTGGTTTATTTTTCCCTGCTCCAGGGCCAGCACCCAGAGCTGGCTGTTCCCGTGGGGTTCCCAGCAGTGACCACAAGGCTGTGGGTGCCAGGTGGTTCCAGCGGGGCAAGAGGGATTCGGAGGGACCAGCCCTCCCCACCAAGCTGGGGATGAGCAATGCCAGTGCCCTCAAATCCCTTCTGTCTCATCCTTGCCCTTGGCTAAGGATGAGCCAAGCTCCAGCCCTGGCACACACACGCTACAGGAGAATGATTCCTGCTCCTGGACATTTGGGTTTGTGGGAACTGAGCTGCTGTTTTAAGCTTAATTTTGCCACTGAGATCTGAAGTTTCCTTTGCAGGCCCCTGAAGAGTGGGGGACAGCCTGTCCTGTGAGCCATCCTGCCCGGGCACCTCCACAGCCATGGACAGAGCTCCCAGCCAGGCTCTCTCTCGGTTGTGCCAGTATAAATTCACACTCCATGGGGTTGTTTCAGATTTATGCCAGCACAACTGAATTGAGCAGGTTAATAAATGGCTCCTCCATTAATAAATGGAGAGCTACTTAAGATCATGAACTTCACGATGATGACAAGGTCGTGCCCACCGCTTCTGCCCTCATAACTTCTCCGGCATTAGTACCACTCGCAGTTCAGCTTCCCTGTGTATCCAAAGGAGGAAAGATGTCTGAATGTAGGAGTGATGTCTCAAAGCACCTCGGGATGGATCCCTGCAGGAAGCAGAGCTGAAGTGCCAGCACACCCCATAGCTGGGGGGCCCAGGGGTCTCACTTCCCTCCGTGACTTTCTCTCCCCCTCTCTTCATGGCTCCGGCTCTTGAAATTATGTCACTCTCTTCTTTAACCATCTGGCTCCTGCAAACAAATATAAGTCCTCCTACACAGACCCGCTGGTGACAGGCCTGATCCTTCCCTGGCTGACACCAGCACTCTCTGCTGACTTGGGAGAAGCTGCTCCTCTCAGAGCAGCCTTCCCTGGGAGCAGAGGCTATCCTGGAGAGGCTGCAGCACCAGCAAAGCAGCACCTGGCCCCAAAGTCCCTCCCTCCTCGTCCCCGGGGTGCTGGTGCTGGTGGGTGAGCTCTGCGCTGAGCACCCTGAGTGTGGCACCAGGACCAGGCAGGGCTGGTGTCACCCTGCACCCCAAAATCGGCCCCTGCACCCACCAGCAGTGGCAGCAGCGTGGCCGGGGCATGGCGGGGGCTGGAAGGCACTGACTGCCACCCACCCTCATCCCTGGCAGTGCCTGGCAGGTGCAGACCCTTTACAGGTGCCCACGCTCAGGGCAAGAGCTGGTCCTGCCCTGGCATCCCATCAGAACTCCAGCTGGAGCAACAGCTCCCAGAGTGTTTGCCTGGACTGACCCTGGCCCTGGCCCTCCCAGGACCAGGTCCTGGCCCTCATGCCCTCCCAGGAGCTGCCGGTGCCACTGTCACCACCTGCACGTCCCACAGGACTCTGTCACAGCCTCGAGGAGTGGCTGCCATGGGAGGGCTTCTGGCAGAACCAGGGAAGTCCAGAGGAAATCCCAGACTTTTCTTGTACTCCAGATCTGAACAATTCCTCTCAACACCTCCCTGGGAAAAAAAAAGAGAGTGCGTTTGAGTCAATAAAAGCAGTCAGCTGAACAACAGCCATAAAATATTTCATTCTGACTTTGATTTTGAGAAACTATTGAGGAACAAGATGAATTTGAAAATGAAACCCCAGCAGCTCCTTCCAATGAGGCCCCAGATAATGCTTTAACCTTATTAAAAGGTGCAGGGGGGTGTTATTTCAAAGCAAAAATGTATTAACATAGAAATGTTCCTTCAAAAATAGTTTCAGCTTGATACATTTCTGACAGGTAAAAATTGAATTGGAAAACTGTCAACCTGCTGAGCTTGGACCCTACACCTTAACTGGGGTTTGGGGGACACAGGTAACGGGGTTTCCTCACATCCAGATTGAGTCTCACGTTCGGAGATGAGCTAATGAAACATTCTCCGCCTCACGGAACACCTGAAAAATAAATAATTTTTCACCACTGGTGAAATCAAAAGTTCTTACAGGCCAGTTCTGGGGTAAGCAGAGCAACTGCTGGTGCAGAAAGCCTCTATTTCTTTTTGAGTACTATTTTCATATTCTCTTTTGACTCATCAAAAAATTTTGAAAATCATGGAACCATTCAGGTCTGAAGGGACCTTAAATCTCATCTCATTCCGCCCCCTGCCCCGGGCAGGGACACCTTCCACTGCACCAAGTTGCTCCAAACCCCATCCAGCCTGGCCAGGGATGGGGCAGCCACAGCTTCCCTGGACATCCCAGCCTGCGCTGACACCTGAGGGGGTGTCAGGGGTGGCTGGTGGCTCCTGGGGCCACCGACCCATCAGAAAGCCACCCTCACCCTGGGCAGGGACCCGCTGCACTCCCAGGGGTGGAGAACTTCCTCTGAGCCCTGGCTCATCCCAGGAGCGGCCGCCCGGTCCTTCCCCTTGTCTATTGGTGTCTTTTGATTACAAGTCTGCTTTGAAGAGACACTAATTGCAGCCTGCACACAATGCTGGTAATTATGCCTATTACATTTTGATTCATTTCCATATGTCAACACTACTACAAGGGGGATTTTGGGGAGGGGTGGGGGGGGAGAGCACCGTTTTATAATCGTTATTGTCTGCAAAAAAAAAAAACAGAAAAAACCTGCCCAGAGCGTGAGTGAAGTGTTCTTTGTGGAAATTGAAAATAAGATTATAAATAAAAGTCTTCCTCTGACATCCAGAAAATGGACACTTTAGAATAAATTGCCACTGTTGATCAGGAAGATTGCCACCTCCCTTTTACATTAATGAGGCAAAGACTCTTCAAGGCCCTAATAGCAATATGTTGGAGGATGTCATTTCAATAGCTTCTTTCTTAATAAAGCTTGACCCTAATATTCCCTTTGCTGTCACAGGCTTTGTCCTACCAGACACTGCCGTGATTTTTAGCTGCTAATCAAGGGGAAGGGGCGGGGTGAGAGCAAGTGGTGCAGAGAGCTGCAGAAGCCTCAGCAAGGGGGTTCTCCTGTCCTCAGCCGTGGTGGGACCCTGGCTGGTGGCTGCTGGGGACACTGTGCTGGCAGGTCACAGCGCGAGGTGTCTGAGCCAGCACCAGAATCCCAGAACCCCACCAGGAACCGCTTTTCCAGGAGTTTATGCTCAACCCAAAAGCCCAAATGTGAGTCAGGTGAGGAGTGGCTGAGGGAGCTGGGGGGGCTCAGCCTGGAGAAAAGGAGGCTCAGGGGGGACCCTGTGGCTCTGCACAAGTCCCTGACAGGAGGGGGCAGCCGGGGGGGTCAGGCTCTGCTCACAGGGAACAGGGACAGGAGGAGAGGGAACGGCCTCAGGCTGGGCCAGGGGAGGCTCAGGTTGGACATCAGGAGGGATTTCCTCATGGAAAGGGTGGTCAGGCACTGGAAGGGGCTGGCCAGGGAGGTTTGGTGTCCCCATCCCTGGAGGTGTCCAAGGAAGGCCTGGACGTGGCACTCTGGGCTGGTGACAAGGTGAGGATGGGTCACAGGTTGGACTCGATGGTCTGGGAGGGCTTTCCTGACCCAAATGATTCTGGGTTTCTGTGACAATGCCAAGCCGGGGTGACCACTGTGGGTGCTGCAGGGACACTGACTCACCCCCACCTGCTCTGGCACTTCCAGTCCTCCTGTGCCTCTATGGCTCATCCCCCTCCAGGTACTGCAGCCAGCTGATTCCAGGACTTGCTAAAGCGTGGGCAGGCCTTATTTAGCGATCCATAAATACGAGTTAAAAGGGCATTGTGGATGTTCCTGTAAAAACACTCCTTGAAAAAGTGGGTTCCTCACGTTTGCTGGCGGATCCCCCGCCCGTCACACGTTGCATCAGTCATGTCACGGTGTGTTTGAAAGCACAGTGTAACGTGATGTGGCTGGTGCAGCAGGCAGGAGCTCACAAAGGGAGTCTCTCTGCCAGGCATCCAGCCCCTTCTTCTTGATAATCATAGTTTGAAGATAAAAGCAGTTGAGTTTTGTACCAAGCACTGTGGCAGGAGGGAGTTTTTGGACTCGTTATCAGAGAATCAGAGATACCAGGTTGGACTGGGTTGGAAGGGACCTTAAAGCTCATCCCATCCCACCCCTTGCCAAGGGCAGGGACACCTCCCACTATCCCAGATTGCTCCAAGCCCTGTCCAACCTGGCCTTGGACACTTCCAGGGACTGGGCAGCCACAGCTGTGCCAGGGCCTCACTGGAATTACAGGGGTAGTGGGCAGAGCTCACGACAACCCCCCCATCTGCATGTTCCCAACTCCAGCACTGCCCCCACAGCCCCTGCGCTCAGCCCCTGCCTTGGTCCAGCCCCCGCTGCACACGCAGCTCCAGCGGCTCGGTTCAGCATGAGGGAAATGTGTGAGAGAGGAAAAGGAGAAGAATGCCAAAAATGCAGCAGTCAGGGTGTGTTAACCCCCCCAGAACTGCCTCCAGAATAATCCAGCCGGTTTTGAAGGCAGCCAGCAGAGGGGTTACTCCTGCCCCGGCCCTGCGGGAGGGACCCTGCGCTCAGGGCAGTGCTCATGGCACAGGGACAGGGACAGGGACAGGGGCAGGGACAGGGACAGGGACAAGGACACGTCTGCCGGGCTGAGTCTGCATCCTGCCCCACCTCCAGGGCGGAATGTGGTAAGGAGGAACGCGACCATGCGAGGAAGTCCTGAGAATGTGGAGAATTGGAGTGAAAAATAAAGCTGACTGCTAAGAATCCATGTCGGACACTTCGGGACCTGCCCTCCTCCCCGACGGGGCTGTCCCAGGAGCGGGCACGGCACTCGCAGTGCGACAGGGCCATGGGCACCCCCTGCACCACAGGGCACCGGGCACTGCTGCCCAGGCAGCCCTCGGGGCTGCTGTGCCGAGCCGGACACCACTGCCCAGCAGGAAGGGGCATTCCCCACCCCTGGTGTTCCAAAGGAATGCTTTGGAAGATCTCACAAACTGAACTGCTGCCCGGGGTTTGGTGCACGGAGAAGGTCGTCATCTCTCAGGATTTCAAGAGGCTCCTGTCGTAAGGAAGTGAAATTTTAAACTTCAAAATGGCAGAAAAGCCCCATTTTCCCTGGAAATAATGGCAACAAAATTTTTTCCTGGATTTGTACCAAGCTGGGTTATATAAAAATGAGATAACTAGAAAACATTAGGGGGATGTGAAGTGTTTGATTTTTCAGGTTCCTGATCCGAGCCTCTGCACACCCCCAGGCCCACCGGGTTGGGATGGGAGCTCGGGAGATTGCTGCTGGCAGGAAAACAGGAGGAAGTGTCCAAATTATAATTAGCCAAAAGTTTGTTCTCGAAGGCACAACCACGTGAGCTCCCTGCACCCCCCTCACCAACCCGGCGCTGCCCAAACCTTTTCTGTGCCTGTTCCCAGCCCAGCCCCCCCGAAGCAGCTGTTCCAGGAGGGACCTGGTGGAGCTGTGAGGGTTTGGGGAGAGGAGCAGAGGGATGATGTATGCCATTTTTAATTGGGGCTTGAGAGCGCGCAGGCAGCTGCCCACACAGGGATATAACCTGGATGTAACACGCAGACTGGTAAAAAGTTTCTGAGAAGGAAACATTATGACTTTCTGCTGCAGCTCACACTGAACACTCCCTCGGTGAAAAGCCCATGATTGGAAGATTCCTTATTTATTCTGATAAGTTATCATCAATGTCACCGAGCCGAACATTTAGGCAGAACAGCTCCCTGCCCACACACTGTGTTTGCTGCTTAAAAATATTGCAAATAGCTCCGTGGCTTTAAATAAATAAATAGCTAATGAGTCACACCAATCGGAATTGAATGTCAAGCCGGAGGAAGCGCCTGCCTGGTGCCTACCCAGAAAGTTTATTAATGTTTGTTAACCCCGTCGGCGCCGCTCCGCTGCCGGCGAGAGGCGTGGGGCAATCCCTGCCTGCGGATCGGGAGCCACCGGAGGGGAAGGGGTTAGGGAGGGCTCGCTGGACAGCACCTGGAAGCATAAATATTGTTTGTCTGCTCCCTGCAGCCCGGGGACACGGTGCCAGGGAGCCGTCCTCCCGAGATGGAAGGCACCAGCCTTTTCCTGGAACCAGGAACAGAGCCCTCTTTCTGCTCCTGCTGGAAAAGGTCCCCGCGCAGGGACGCAGTGCCCAGGGAAGGGCACAGATGGCATCACCGGGGGTTGTTTTTGCAGCTGTTCTTGCAGCCCCCGGCTCGCCTGTGCTGGGCAGTGGGACGGGCACAAGGGGCAGGGACAGGGCCACCCCCAAGGCAGCCTGCCACCCCCTCGTCATGCCCAGGTCAGTGGTGTCAGGGGGGTTCTGTGGGTGCTGGTGGTCCCAGGGTGTCCCAGCACAGGCTGGGGCTCGGGGCCGTGCTCAGCGAGGCTGCGGTGCCAGGGCTCCAGAGAAACCCTTGGTGCCCACCCGCACGCCCAGCAGTGATTCACCAGAAATGTGAAAGAAATTCAACCACTGTTGGCGTGCCAGGGAGTGAGTGGGCGCTGGGAGGTGGCACCATCCCTCTCCTTCATTCATCTCTTGCTGATGGAGCTGCAGAGCTGCAGCTGAGCAGCGCCGAGGCCGATGAGCCGCGTTCCCCTGCCAGGAGCACAGGGATTTCCCCCGGGAAATCCAGCCCACGTAAGAACAAAAACCTTTGCACCAGCGATCAGTTGGAAACTCGGGCTCAGGAGTGGTCTCAGTCATTTCCCAGCCTCAGTGGATGGATGAGGCTTCCTGATGGTGACCCATCTGAGGTCCAGCCAGGAGTTGGAGTCTTTCAAAGGGAAGTCAATTGCTGCTAGCAAAATTCCTTTACTGAAGGAGTGGTCAAGCATTGGAGCAGGCTGCCCAGGGAAGTGATGGAGTTACCACCACTGGAAATGTTCAAAAAATGAATGGACGGGCACTTTGGGATATGGTTTAGTAGGCATGGGAGGACTCACTTGAAGGCTGGGCTCGATGCTCTTGGAAGTCCTTTCCAGCCTTGATGATTCCATGATTGTGAACCTGGTTGTCAAAAAACCCCACCCTTCCCAGTCAAAATAGTTCTAAAGGAAAACGTTCCGTGGGTGCCATTTCCTGGCAGGTGGCTGGGTGCTCCCATGGCTCGGGAGGAGCCAGGGCAGGGGCGAGGGGGGCCCAGGTCTGGCAGCCAGACCCCCGGCACGGAGCCGGCCCTGGCACTCCGGGCTGCCCGCTGCTGGCAAAGCCGCTCCAGCCCGGGGCTTCGGTGGGGGAGGAGAGGAAGGAATGGAAAAATCATCACACACATTGCACAGATGGAAAGAGTTTACAGCCCTCCTCACTTCCTCATCCTCGTGGTGTAAATTATACGGACAGATGTACAATCTGGGAAGTTGTCCAGATTTTCCTTTTTTTTTTTTTTTTAATTACTTTTTTTAAGAAGAGGGATGCTAAAACAACACGAGCTGTGCCATGTCTAGTCCTTGGCTCTCGGTGTTGGCTATGGGAGAGGAGAAACCAGCACTCCTGGCAAGTGGTGAATGATCCAGAGAAGTGTGGAGCTCACCCATGGCACCCTCCCATGGTCCAGCCCCTCTCCAGCAGACAAGGAGGGCACTGCCAACGTGCCCTTGGTGGGAAGCAGGAGGTGGAACCCCCCGACTCCAGCAGGACCAAGCACCACAGGGGTCCCTGCCGTGGTGCCGGGCTGGGTGGCTGCTTCCCTGCGCTTGGATACAAGCAGCTCCTTGGATATTTACTCAATTGCCAGGAATGAGAGGGAGGAGGTGGATGACAACATGTTTCCAGCGCTTTGCTTTGTGCAGAGATCCTCAAGGCAGCATGTGTGTGTCTGCGGAGGGCTCCGTGTGCTTCTCAGTGCTGCTTCCAAACAAGGATCAAGTCAATTTTCCAAAGCATATTCTCCCCCGTCAAACACTGCTCTCGCTTTGGAGACTGTCCATGGCTTTGACACTCCTGTGGGTTTTCTACCCACATCCCTGTGCCAAAGATACCTTGGCATGAGTGGCAGGTTGTGCTTGGCTCCTGCTGGAGGGAAGCGAAGCTGATCACAGAGCCCTTGGGGCCAGGCTGGTCCCCAGGGCCCAGCTGGCAGCTGGCCTTGGCTTGGCCACCAGCGGGGGACGGGCTGGGACTGCAGCACCCTCCCATCCCCAAGAGCATCCCTTGTTGTGGCATGGCCACAGTCCCACAGCCTGGCTGGGACACGGGCTCTTGCTTTCCGAGTGCTTTCACGGTGTCTGTCCCACTGAAGGCCTGGTCCCTTTCCAGATGCCTTTACAAGATAAATAAATAATTAAAACTGAAGAATAAACCCCAGTAACCGTGATGAGAAATCCACCCTGAGGCACACATCGGTCCAGCCCCCGCCTTGGGGCCGTGCACCTGGGAGGGAAAGGTCTGAGTGAGCAGCTCCTCACTGCCCAGCTGCCAACCATGATGTCCCCAGCACGTTCCTGCTGCCCTCGGGCTGTGACACCCTGCTGGGCTCTGCTCCTGGCCCTGCAGCTCCAGCAGAGCCCTGTCCCTGCAGGGACTCCCCACGGCAGCGTTGGAGGCGGCACAGAGGGAGAAGGAAGGGTCGGAACTGCGAGACGAAGGGGGAGTGACACAGCAGGGAGTTCCACATCTGGCTGCTCTGCAAGGAGCCACCCAGGCCCCTGGTTTGGGAGAGAATCACTGTGCAGAACCCTGCAGGTAATTAAAGGGCTGGGAGACTGAAGAGAAGAAAGGTTTCTTTACGCCTGACTGCAGCGGGGATCCAGGGCTCTTCGCAGGGATTCCCAAACCCAGCCCTGCTCTGCTTTGTTCTTCTCGGGGATGGATTTTTATTCTAAACCTCCTGAGAAGCCTCATGTTGGTCTCCTGTGACTGACTGCAGCACCATGGAAAACATCTCCACACTCCGGCCACGGTGTTTGCTCTCAGCTCCCTGCCCCTGGGACCTTTCCCAAAACCTGCGTTCCGAGCTGTACCAGCTGCCGGCACCAGAGAAAACAAGTTCCTCCAAACCAAGGGATAAAATCTGAGGCATCTGTGTGCTTTACACTCTAAACAGGCACTGCCCTGCCACCTCAAACTCCGTACCAAATCACAAGCAACAGAGCAGAAAACCAAATTATTCTCAGCTGTTACACTGCTTAATTTAATATTTCCAATGAGCTCCTTTTCCTTCTCTTCAAGAATGAAATGCATATTTGTGCTGTGTCACAAAACATTAGATTTTGTCAAGGCAATTCATTTTTCAGTGGTAATTTGTAAGTGCACACCGCACCACACACGGGCTGGGGAATTTTATGGCTTCTTGCAGAGGCAAGGAAAATAAGAAGCACTCAAAGTAGTGATGAGAGCATGGAAAAAAAAAAAAAGAGTGAGAAGAGGTGACAATAACAGACAGAGCATTCATTTCTCTCCACCACACCAGCCTGGGGAAGCAGAGAATACCCAGGGAGTAAACACGGGTGCGGGTGCTCCAAGGCAAACCCCGGCGGCGGCGCTGGCGGGCGCGGAGCGCGTGTTTGCAAAGCGCTCCACAGAATTTCAAACACAGAATTTAATGGGGCATAAAACGGGCTAAATAACCTCATCAGCTTAATAATAAAGCAAATAAAAACCAGCCTGGTTTTTGGCTTGTTACAGCATGAGGGACTGTGGAGGACGAGGGGTTCTCTAGTGGCACAGGGAGTGCAGGCGAGGAGGATTGGCCTCTTTGGGGTGTCAGGGGGTGCCAGGTTCTGCTCAGAATGCCCCTGACTCAGCTGGGTGGTGAGGATCCATCAGCCGGCCAGCCAGGGACATCCCAGGACAAGGAGGGACGGAGAGCTGTCATCTACCTGGGATCTGTTGAAAGATGTGGCTGCAACAGCTCCAGACGTGCGGGGCAGCAGCCAGCAGCACCAGGCAGAGGTGCCAGGATTCCAGCGCCAGCTCATGAGCTCTGCCCTGGCCTCCAGCAGAGCTGGACTCCACTCTGCTCTCCCCCAGTCAGCCCCACAGTGCTGCTGCTCCTGCTCCCAAACCAGAGGCGCTTCCCACAGAGTGCCTGTGGGAGCAGAAACACCCGGGGGTTATCACTGGCGACCACAGCAGAGCTCCTCTGTGCTCCCCACAGCTCTGCAGGAGGGTCCCAGCAGGACCCTGCCTCTGGCCCAGTCACCAGGTTCCAGCTGTTTCCACTCCTGCAGTCGCGTCCCCCGCAGCAGGACCCTCCCTCACCCAGTCCGTGTGACTCCACACCTCCCAGACGTCCCAGGTGAGGTTCTGGAGGCCTGAGAGGCTTCAGGACAGAGCTTGTCCGGTTCCTGGGAGGAAGGGCGGGATGAGGGAGGGCGCTCCTGTAATTAAATTTCTGATTTAAAGGTGAATTATATCACAGCAGGGGCAAAAGGAGACCTGATCGACTGTTTGTTGTGCTGCGCTCACAGGCAGCCGATTAATTAAACTGGCTTCAGGGACCTCCACGGGCCAGATGCAGCAGTAGGAAGCAATCCCTGCCCACTGCATGCCTCGGCCTCCAGCCTTGTCCTGCTTCTCCACCTTTCCCAGGAGCATCAGGTACAGCCACAGCGACAGCAGGGACAGGCTGCAGGTGCTGCTGCTCCTGGTGGTGCTGACAGCTCCGGTGCTGGGCTGCTCTGTCGGGATTAAACTGACACTCTGGTGTCAGGAGGGATTTTTTCCAAATCCAGCTCCCTGGCACCATTTTGGAGGCTGTGGTCCCACATCCAAGCCGAGCACACCGGAGCCCTGGGCTGCTCTGCAAAGCCGGGCTGGCAGAGCCGTACCCCGAGTGCCAGCACGGGCACCCGCCCTGCTCCTGGCACTGCCTTCATTCCCCACCTCTATTTTGTATTTGCAGCTAGTCTCGAGTTAATAGCAGGTATCCAGCCTGTCAGAGCCTGACATGTTGTGACATACCGTAATGTGACAAGTCCTGAGTGATGCCACTAAACGGGATCTCACTGCGGCAGTGCCAGACAGGCAGCGGGATCGCGCAGGTTGGTACCAGGGCCCGCACCTCAGACAAAGAAATAAATACCTATTCAATGCCACCTGCCTTTGGGGGCTTCGCTCGCTCTTCTTGCTGCCACCAGAGATCATCCAGAGGGGTTATTGGAAGTTTAGGAAGCCCCCAGAGCCTGGCAAAGCTGGAGCTGCAGGGAACAGCTGCCCGTGGCTCTGTGTCCCTCCTCCTCCTCCTCAGAGAGCACAGGACCCTGAGAGGAGGGAGGTTTCAATGTTTTATTAGCCCTGTGGCCCGTGTTAGCTGGCACAGCGCAGTGCAGCACCTCAGCCCCAGCAGCAGCAGAGCCTGTTTGTGTCCCTGAAGCTCCACGAGAAAGGGAGGGAATAAGATTTATAGCAGATTTTAAGGTTAATCAGGAAAATCTTGCAGGCAACTGACTGTATAAGATGCTATTGCAATAGCATGATTTATAATGCTGAGGGGTGATTGGGAACTGCATGGAGAGCCACAGGAGGAGAGGCCCCATTTGGCAGTGCCAAACCTGTTCCTGTGGCTCTGTGGGGACTGGCATGGCCACAACATGGCCACGATGTCCCCTGTGCCACGGTGCCAGCCCAGGAAGGAGTGAACACCCCTGGCAGCATCTTGACCCAGCAGAGCCACAGGAGTGGGACCCCAGCCTGCCTGCAGGGAGGTGTGACCAGACTGATGCAGAAAACCCCTGGGAAACCTCTGGAAAACCTCACTCCTGCACAGCATAAAACCACGCCTCTTTTCCCAAAATGAGATTTTGGTAGTAGTGAGGAAAACAAAGCAGAGTTCAAACCAGGTTCAATCTTTATTCCTGTAGCAATTTTTAAAATTATCTGTTGTGAGATTTTAAAACTCCCAAAGGATTTGTTTCACCCCCAACAATGCTTCTACCAAATTACACACCAGCCTTCCTGGAGCAGGGTTTTCTCGCCTCCCTGAGAATTTTCCTGGAAAACCCTGCAGCTTTAGTTCCAGTTAGAAGGAAGCTGAGCACCCAAATCTCCATATCCCAGTGTAAATTGACTCTCTGTCCTCCCTGGCGCTGACAATTCCTGTCTCCTCACAGTTCAAACACTTGTGGACACAGTGAATGTGCCGTGTGTAATTAATTACCTTAATGAGTTTAGTGACCTACCTGTGGATAACCACAGCTAAATGCTTCCTTTAATAGCTTCTCCTCCTCCGGTGAGCCAAGGAAGGAGGGATGGGGGAGATCAGGCGTGCCAGGTGCAGTGGCTGCTTCCTCAGCATCTGGACACATCTGTAGCTCCTCCATATCCCCTTTTCCCGGGGTTTTGGTGGCACTTTGAGGATGTATCCTAACCCAGCAGCTGTGGCCATGGGATTGGCTTTTTTCTGCTCTTCTGCCATGTTTAATTGCATCAATTTAAATTGGTCTTGGCCACTGTGGGGACACTGGGGCCAAGCCATGGCAAGGGGAAGAACTGGGGTGGTTCCCAGTGCAGGAACCCATCACGGAATCACAGAACATGCTGAGTTGGGAAGGACCCATAAGGGTCATTGAGTAGGGTCTGGAGAAGCTCAGTCAGTATTTAAACCATATTTCTAACCCAAAATTACCCAGAAAATGAAACCCAGAAGCAGCTCCTAAGCTGGCACAGGAGTTCTTGGGGAGCAGCCAGCGAGGGGACTCCGCTAGTCACTGCCAGTGTTTATTTGCCTTACTTAAAAATATAAAGATTTTCTCTCCAGTTCTGGGCAGGGGAAAGGTTAATGAATTCCTTCAGAGTAAAGAGATCCTCAGCCCTCTCAGCGGAACAAGGTCAGAAATCAATGCTGGAGGTGGAGCGGGGAGGCCAGGTTGGAAAATAATGAAAAGCGGGAAAAAATACATAAATAAAGAGGCAGGGGGAAAAAAAAAATTATAAGCTAAACAAATGGCAGGGTGACACTTGCTCAGCTCCCCACAAAGAATATTGAATTATTGTCTATAATTTGGGCTATCGAACCTAAATTAGGGCCTCCAGACTCCGACGTGCTGCATTGTGTGAGGGTCCAGGAGGGGTCAAACGCTCCTTTGGTTTGCTCGTTACTCGCTCTGATCCCGGGCTGTCATTAGCGGCAGCGGCGCCGCACAAAGCGCCTCACAAAGGCAGCACACATCAATGGTGCTAATTAATTGGATTAATGGAAGGGCAGCACAAATTAGGTCTGGCTTGGATAATTTCAATGAAAACTGAATACCAATCCCCAAAGTCATTGGAATATGGATGAGGCAAATTGAGTTAAAATAGAGGAGACTGCTGCATTCATTAGCCCGCCCACCCTCTGAAGTAGTTGTTTAATATGCAAACTATTAATATGCAAATCAGCACAAATGAAAAAAGTGTGATTTTTTTTTTTTCTTTTTAAACTCTACCGAAGACAGGCAGCTGCCTGATGTGACAGAGCTGTGCTGCTCCACGCTGGCAGGGGACGGAGGGACCAAGAGCAAAGAGGGGCTTTCACGGCAGAAATTCCCTTCCCATGCTGCCCTCACCCAGCCATACATGAACCAGGAGTAGGAACACCTTCTCTGGGCACCCTCTGCCAGGACCTCACCACCCTCATGGGGAAGAGCTTCTTCCCAGTATCCCATCTAACCCTGCCCTCTGGCAATGGGAAGTCACTGCCCTTTGTCCTGTCCCTCCTGGTCCTTGTCCAAAATCCCTCTCCAGCTCTCTTGGAGCCTCTTTCATTACGGAAAGGTGATAAGGCAACTTTCTTCCTCTTTATAATTTCTCCCAGGGGAGACTTGAAGAGCTGAGAGCTCTTCACTGAGGCAGAAGTTAAACAACGTTTGCTCCGGCTCACCCAGAGCCGCAGGGGCTCGGGCAGGAGATGCCAGGACAGCACGAGGCACCTGCTCACGGTTCGTGTAACCCAAACCGCCTCAGCCAGCACACGAATGGCTGAATCCATAAAGATTAGCAATAATTCCCAAACCACTTCTGGCTTCACGGTTCCAGCCCTGTAAATTACAGCTCTATTGTGGTGCTTTCCCAGCGCTGCGGTGCCAATGGCCACCCCCCGACAATTACAGAGCCAGCGCAAAACTTCTTACAGATTGTAATTACCCCTAAGAACGGTTTCCCTCTTCAGCGTCCCTTGCTTAGCGGGTGACCCTGCAATGTTGTGACAAACGCCTTGTTTGGAACGATTTTTCCATCTCTAGCTGTTCACCCAACACGCCACGGTCTCGGGTTTTGGCTGGTTTTTCTTCTTGTTTAAATCAGAAAATAGGTGGGATTATCTCACCCCCCTAAGCTGGCAGCTCACCCTGTGCAGGTGCTGGTTCTTGTGCCCTGCACAGGTCAGGGTCTGCGCAGGTGCCACACAGGCACCTTGCCCTGGTGCTGCAGCAGAGCCCCCATGGCAGTGCCACCACCGTGTCACTGTGCCAGCTTGTGGCCCAGCAGCATTTCCTTCCAAGAGAGAAAACTCCAGAAAAATCCAGGAGGGATGGGAGGCCTGTTTTATAGAGGGCACCTGAGCTTCCTCAATTCCAGAGGCCTTCCCTGAGCTCCACCGAGCTGGTTCACAGTCAGCTGCATTTTTCTGATCCTGATGCAAAACCAGAGGGAAAGGACAGAGCTGGAGATTGCAGGGGAAGGCAAAGAGCTTGCACACCGTAGCAGGGAAATAATGCTGGTGATGGCAGGAGGTATTTATAGAGTGGGTCTCACTCCCGTCCCCGTCCCCGTCCCCGTCCCAGCTGGGTGGGTCACTCCCTTGATTTGTAGGCGTGGCCATGGCACCTACTAATTAGCCCCTGATGAGCTTCACCTGTGTAATCTGATTCCGGGCCCTCTTGGCTAATTGTGATCCACACCTCATTTATTGAGCCACGCCTGGTCAGCCCCGCTCCCTCCGAACACCTGAGGTTCTCCCTGCCCCTCGGCATCCTCAGCAGGTCCCGGCCCCGTGGCCTGGCTGCTGCCAGAAGAGAAGCTGGCAGGGCTCCCACAGGGACACGCTCCCCTGCCATGGGGATGGAGGGTGGCACAGGGGACATGGAATCAGAGTGGTTTGGGTTGGAAGGCACCTTAAAGACCATGGGCAGGGACACCTTCCCTTGGATCAGGCTGCTCCAAGCCCCATCCTACCTGGCCTTGGACACTTCCAGGGATGGAACAGCCACAACACGCCACCAGCCCAGCCCTGCACAGGCCTCGCGGGAGTCAAATGAGAGCAAAACACCAGGAAACTTTAATGACACTGATTAAGAGTGCAGCCAGCCTTCCTTAATTAAAGTCCAATGGGTTCCTTGGGCAGAACGAGCCCATGGCCGTGATTTTCTCAGCGAGCTCATTTGGTTTGTTTTTCTGTGCGTAAGGGGGATGTTGTTGCCATCCCTCCAGGAGCTGGCAGAGCCTCTGTGCTCTTGTCACCCTGTAACAGCTTCCTGGATTGATGATTCTGCAAAGGGCTAATTCTTAAGAGGGCAATGTCTTTTGCAGGCTGGTATTGATCTTTGTCAGCTTCCCCTTGAAAGAAAGAAAATATTGGCTTATTTACAAAAGGCAGCTTTTTGCTGCTGGCAAGTCAGTCTTGAGATCCATGGCTGCTCACGTCCCTCGGAAATTGGAAAGGCCGGGGGTAGTTCCTCGAGTGTCAGAATCCAAGTCCTTGAAGTTCAGCAGCCCCCACAGAGTGTCTGGGGTGGGAGGAAATGGGTCTGACTCTGAGCAGGTGGATGGGGGACTCTGTGCAGTGGGAGCAGGGCCAGAAATGGGAGAGGGGCTGTGAGGTCACTTCACAGCTGAAACACTGCACTTCACCTTTGGGGTGGGTTCTGAAGCCGAAAAAAAATAATATTTTTTGACAGTATGTATTAAATAGATTTCTTTTTTAAAAAATCTTGTATATATTTATGTAACAGTAAAATAAAATATATAAAAAACATTCAAAATTGAAAAACAAAAAATAATCTAGACCCTGAAAAATCATTCCAGCAGACAGCCAAGAAGTTCCCTGTGCCCAAAATCATCACCAAAGAATAGTAGGAAGGTTTGGGTAAAAAAGGGATTTTAAAGATCATCCATTTCCACCCTCTGCCATGGGCACAGACACCTTCCACTAGCCCAGGGTGCTCCAAGCCCCATCCAACCTGGCCTTGGACACTTCCAGGGATGGGGCAGGCACAGCTTCTCTGGGCACCCTGTGCCAGGGCCTCCCCACCCTCACAGGGAAGGATTTCTTCCTAACCTCTTACCTAAACCTACTCTCTGTCAATTTGATGTCCTGGAATTTTTGCTGTGACCATTATGACCATGTTTGGGGCTGTGTCACTGAGCACTGAACTGGCTCAAACATTGGTCCTTGCACATCTGACACAAAGTGCCCACGGTGTCCTGGCCGGACGTACCAGGAGTGCCCGTGCTGCCCACGCTGGTGGGCACTCGTGTCAGCTGGTCCATGGGCATCTGGCTCCACAGTCCCCGTTCAGCACCGTGCTAAACAAACAATATTGCACACTAAAACAAAAAAAAAAAAGTAAAAAGCTCTTCCACCCACTAACTCCTGCTGTGCAGAAGGTGCCAAATCAGATTACAGTGCACAGTTGCCACATTATCCTGTCTCGACTTCACTAACGCTCATTAAGCTTCTAAAATCCTTTTTATGGTGTTTATAACACCTCCAGAGGAGTTTACTGTGTAAATATTATTCTACCATTAAATCCTGCAACAAGGCAACCGTCAACAAGTGGAATTTGTAATGGGCCTGCCGAGAGGGCTCGGCTCGCAGGCTGCGGCGCCTGTGAAGTGAGGCCAACGAAAGCAGCCAAGAACACAGTACGGAGTGATAAAGCACTTCATTTTGATGCTTTAAATCTCCTACCACTTGGGCCTGCTTAATGTAACAGGTCCACTGAGACATTAGAGTTGGGCCTGGAGTCAAATAAGCTACAGGGAGCCACTTACTGAAAGCAGCCTTCCACGCAGCGGCTGCATTAGCGGTTTAACCCGGCTAATCCGGCCCGGAGCCGCCGTGGGCCAACACGCAGGGCACAGCCTGCTGCCCCTGGGCAGCCACTGCCCTCAGCCCTGCGTGGGGATGGGACCCTGGTCCCCCCCGGGGCGAGGGTGGGTGTCCCTTGGCTGCTGGGGCAGCCCAGGGATGCTCACAGGGTTGGGGAGCAGAGGATGCTGCAGCTGCACCAACCTGGCACCTCTGCCAGCTGGGTGAGGCAGGAGCACCGCAGCCCTGCTCCCTGCTCCCTGCCCCTTGTCACATCCAGCAGGGGACAAAACAGATAAGAAGAGAAGAAGTCACCTGGGAAAAAGCAAAAGAAAGCCAAAATCAGAGAGGGGAATGTGGGCGGTGGGAGGGAAGGGAGGAGAGCTGCTGAAGGTCCCACAGGTCTCTGCTTCCAATGGCAGGATGGGCACAGAGCAGGAACAGGTCCCTGCTCCCTTCCCAAGTGCACCCAACAGCTCACACCCAGCGAATCACTGATTTGCTCTTGCTTCAGTGGCAGAAAATCAACCCAAAAATAAAGATACAGAACTTCAGGGCAACAAATGATTAAAAGGCTGTATGGGGACAAGCCTGAAACTCAACTGAAATATTGTGGTTCATGCTAAGTTCTGGAACCCGTTTCCCTCAAGCTTTCCCTCCAAAAACAAAGGCAGAACCCCAAATTTGGCTTAACTGATAAAAGCCACTTTGTGATGAAAAACCTTGGTTTGAAAATAGCAATCTGAGACACTTTGAGGTTTTGGACAAAAACCAATCATCCCTCCCTTTTTGGGCCAAATTCTCAGTCCAGCTCAGGACAGAGTTTACACTCCACTTTGTTCCCTCCCAGGAGTGAATGCCCATCCCTACATGGCATCTTTCCCTCACTGGGACGCACCAGAGCACCCACTGCCCGCCCCAGCCCCGGCCCTGGGCAGCGGCCCCGGCGTGCCTTGGCACCCTGCGCCTGCGTGGGAGCAAAGATGACCAAGTTTGGGAATGTTGCTCAATAACTTTTACCATGTGTGTTGCTGTTGCTGGGTCAGTGCTGGCGGCCAAGCCCCAGGCAGGCTCAGGCTGGCCGGGCTCCTGGTGGGACCCCCGCGCCGGCCGCAGCCCCGGCACTGCCCGGTGCCCCCGAGCCCCTGGCTCCCCCCAGCCCTCTCCTTCACTCACCAGACAGGAAGGAAAAGCATCCCTGGGAGCTGGAAATCAACAGCGCCCAGCACAGCTGCTGCACGAATTCCAGGTTTCAAGCAATTTTTTTGGAAGGAGAGCAGAAACAGAGATTTTTAATTTGTGTATGGAGGAAGGGGCTGGAAACCCTCGCTGCAGCTTAACTAAAACCTTTGCATTTTGACAAAATCCCTTGGATTTCATTTTGATTTTGACTTCAAGCAAAATAATTCATCATGCAAAATTAATATAGAAGACAAGAGTAACAATGCAAAACACAAAACATAATGTGATAAATAATGAAACTATTGAAATACGGGCTGGTTTAGAATTAAAAATTGAAATGATTTGATATGAAAATGTCACACAGGATGCTCCAGCCTTGTTGAATCTTTTTTCCAGTTTTCCTCCAACACAAAACTCTGCTGCAATTGGGCCCATCCTGCAAAGCACCGAGGTGCTGGGGGCGGGATGGAGCCATGGAGGAGTCACAGCAATAAAACCCTGATACGACACCACAGTGAGGGACCAGTCACAAATGGCCTCCTAATTAATATAAATTGTTTGGTTAGCCCTGATAAACACCGAACACCTGCCTTCTGGAGAAAGACAAATGACAGCTCCACATCAGCAGCTCCCTCCATGCCAGCCCAGGGAACAGCCTGACCCTGGCACGCCTGGGGATGCTGGAGACACCAGGACCTGTGACCCTCCAGCTGCCACCACTGTCCCTGTGCTCAGCAGGGTCTCTCCACGTTCCAAATGTTTCTTCTCCTGGCTTTCATGGCACAGTGACCACCCAAACACAGCTAAGAAGAGGAGGGCACCTGTGGGCACAGAGGTGCTGCTGGCTGTGCTCAGGCCCTGGGCACTGGAGGATGGATGGATAGAGGGATGGATGGATGGATGGATGGATGGATGGATGGATGGACGGACGTACGTTCCTGTGCACTTTGCACGGTGCAGTTTGGAGCCCGAAATACCCTGACCTGAGCAGCAGCATGTGAGAAAACAAACGGAGTGCTGAGGGCTTTCCTGAGCCTGGAGAGCGCTAATTAAAGGGCTTCCTTCAAAAGGCAGGCTGGGGTAAGGATCCCAATTATCCCAACAGGGAAAGGGATTTTAATGGGCACTGGCACACCCAACAAAGGTCTGCAGGCTGCTCCTGACACAGTCCCATTCAGGCAGGTTTTATGTGGCTGAGGGCGGAGGTTTGGGAAAGCCACCGTCCCTCGGGGTAGAGGGTGACTTTGCCTTCAGGAGAGCTCTGGGGCAGGGAGGCACCGAATTTCCTCCTGCCTGTTCCAGATGCTGCATCCCAAGGGAACGCAGTGCTTGGACACCTCAACACTGACAAAATGCCCACCACTGCGCTGCTTCCACCGACGTTCGGCTGGCCTTTCCCTGGATTCTTGTCCCGTGGTGCCACTCCCAGCCCGGTGCCAGCCTCCGCCTCGATGCAGCCGCACCTCGGTGGCACCAGCAGCTGTGCCATGGCCCTGGCACATGCCCGGGGAGCCGGTGGGGCAGCGGCTTCGTGGCAGCCACCCAGGCACGGCAGCGGCAGCGGCGCAGCGGTGACTCAGCCGGCAGGAATGTGGGAGTTCTGCGCTGAAAGCCTTTTAATTCCAGCCTGGTGATGAATGGGCAAGGCCTGAAATGAAATGTTCGGAGGCTCAATGTACCGGGCCTCCCGCTTGTAATTATTTTTGTACAGAATATGTCAAGTGTCGTGCTTCACAAGAACTCGTTTAGCATGCAAACATTTTGTGATTAAGTGAGGCTTACTTAATTAAGCACTTTGTAATGACTCTTAAACCAAAGAGTAGTGGATTAGTGCGTCCTATTTGTGTCTATCATGTTAAAGGCGCCGTAATAACAGGTTGCTGCAGACAATTAGGGTTAGAATACAGAGTGGATGGAGGGAGAACCAGCAGGCACCCGGAGCCCCGCCACTCGCTAATGTCACCAGTTAAAGCCGCCTCTGCGGGGACAATGAGAACCCGCTCCTGCATCTGCCACCACACCCAGCCCCATGGCCCTGGAGCTTTGCACTGCTTGTTGTCACTCATTAGGACAGAGGGGTCCCACAGCAAACAGGCCAGGTAGGGTGGGCATCATCCCGGGAAAGGGTCCCTGCTCCAGCAGAGAGCTGGAGCACACGTTTGCCAAGTGGGATGAGGATTTTCTTGTGACGCTAGAGCACAACACCTGCATGCTGGCACTGTCAAAGCACACACCCCATGCGTGCTTCCAGCCCCTGGATTTAGCAGATATGTAGATGTGACACTCAGGGACGTGGGTTAATGGTGGTCTTGGCAGCAGGGCTGGCGGAGTGGGCGAGGGGCACAGGCCCAGGGTAACTGGCAGTGGCAGTGCTGGCAGGTCACTCCGAAGCTGCCGAGGGTTTTCCATGGAAACCACCCAACAACAAGCCCAGAAATGCCACTTGTTTGTACCCGGTGGCAGCCTCAGCACAACCCCCCTGCACACCCGGGCCCAGTGGGTGGCCCCACATTTTTCACCAGTGACATCGGCTCCCTCCTCCTTGCTGCAGGGAGAGAGGACAGATTATCTCATTAGCCCCCAACCACTAATTCAGTTAAAGGACAAAGCAAACGGCACATCCCTGAGTGCGCACAGGGAAGGTGAGAGGCAGCACGGCCTGCAAACACATCACACCCCAGAACCCGTGTTGGGAGTGTGTCTGAGGAGACACAATGAAGACGCTCTTGCACCTGCCAGGTTCAGCAGAAAGGAAGGAATGAAGGACTTTATTGTTTACATTATCTCATTCTTATACACGTCCCAACTCCACAAGGGATTGGAGAGCATGTCACTTCCTTCTCAATCCCACTGGAGAAGAAAGGTGCTCATCAAAGCTCTCATATCATAAAAGGAATGAAAAACAGAAAATACCGTTAAGTAAACATTGGCTATTATTTACATAAATCTATGTGAAAGAATCTGACTCCAAGGTTAAAAACAGAAGGCTTACAAAAACCAGGGCAACAGGGAGAGCACTGGGCACAAGTCACCCTGGAGCATCACCCTGCCGTGGACACAGCCCCACAGCTGCACCACTCGCAGGCTCCATCCCATGCTCGAAGCTCACTGTGGCTGTTCAGGGAGCAGAGCAGTTTTATCGGGTTCTATAGTTTCTCTAAATGGCCCTTTTTTAGCCCTGACACCTCTGTCCACCCTGAAAGGGAGGGAGCAGCTGGGGGGCACCCCGAGTGCCATGCCCCAGAGCAGAGGGTCTCGCTCTCTCGCCCCCGACCGCGCAGGCTGCTCCCTCATTAGCAGAGTTAATAAACCCGACACTGTAATTTACTGGGTTTGCTTTTCCCTTCACCTTTGGAACAGGAAGAAAAGCAGGAGTCACCGTTCCTGGAAAACCTTCCTTTTGAGCCGAGAAACATTTCTGAGTTCACTAAATAAACACCCCCACCTGCACATGCACGGGCGATGGAGCTCAGGGCTGGTCTGATGCAGTAAGAGCAATTCACCTTTTTTATCTCAAAAAGCACAAAACTCATTTTTTTCGTTTGATAAGCCGGTGCCAGGAGCAGGCACTGCCGCGGGAGCCGGAGGCAGTGCGGGTGGTGGGGAAGGCTCGTGGCTCACAGCTCTGATCCCACGCGGCCCCTTGCCCCCAGCTCCCGCTACTCAAATGCTCAGAAGACAACAGGTAATAAATCTGGATATTTTACACTTTTTCATTTCCTCTTACCTCACATTTAATGAGATTTTACCCTTAACAAAGGTACTATTGAAGCTGACTCTTAAACAAGGCCAGACAAGGGTTGGGATATTTTGGGGATGGGATGGGGGAGGAGGGCTGCAAGAGAAGGGGGCAGGGTGAGGAAAAGGGAGCTTTAGAGGAGGGTCAGCCTGGCTTTTGCTCAAGCTTTGCGTAAAGGTTTAAAATTTTGTTTTATCACACACCTGGAACTCATCTCAGTGTTACCAGGGACGAGCCCACTTTTAGCAAGTCCCAAGCAGCCCAAGCATCCACGATTTGGCACTACAGGGACCACGGCTCCATCACTGCAGGTGGAATTTAGACCGGTGGGAGCCAGTCCAACACCTCTGTTGGGCGTGAGCAGAGGGATAAACAGGAGGCAGGTCGCACTGTGCCAGTACCAGGGGGCTGGGCACTGCTCGCTGTGCTGCACCGAAATTCTCTGTGCACAACTCTCCCTGCCTGGGCTTACCTGACTCTTCCAGCCCTGCCTGGGGTCTCCTGGCTCTTCTAACCCTAAGCTGCACATGAGGAAGACATGTCAGTTTTTTCCAGAACTGAATCAATCCCCCTGGAACAAGCAGCAAACCCAGCAGATGTGAAACCAGAGGAAGAGCACTCCCAAACTCCAACTGTGGCTCCGAACTTGAGAGAAGCCAAAACATCTCGTGAAACCTCACACTCCGCAAGGTTTTCCCAGCCCTAAATACTTGATATTTTAGTAGCTGTTGAATTTCAGGAGTTCAGTGTTGCCATGAAGGCGGTTAGTGAGGAGAGGGAAGGAGGGGATCAAAGCTCCCTGGCCTGTGAGCACTCTCAGAGGAGGCTCCAGGTTGCAGGATCCTCTCCTCTTGGCTGCGATCACCGTGGCTCTGCACACACTCCCCTCTCCCCCTCTCCCTTTTGTTCCCACTGACGGTTGCTTTGTACAAATCCTCCTATTTTTTGTGTCACAGAGGAAAGAAAGAAAGAAAGAGATAAAGAAAGAGAGAAAGAAAGAAAAAAAGAAAGAAAGAAAGAAAGAAAGAAAGAAAGAAAGAAAGAAAGAAAGGCCATAATTTAATCTGCTTGGATGTTTTTCAAAGCTGTTTTTCAGGGCCTGGTTGCACTGCCAATAACCTGCACAGGTACATGCACCCACCAGGGAAAGGGGAAGAGCACGGTACAGCTGTGATCGTGGAAAAGAGCACCGTGCGGGTGTGATTAGGGGAAAGCACAGCACCGGTATGACCATGGGGGGNACAGCACAGCCCCTGGGAGCACAGTACAGCCCCTGGGAGCAGAGCACAGCCTCTCGGAGCACAGCACAGCCCCTGGGAGCAGAGCACAGCCCCTGGGAGCACAGCACAGCCCCTGGGAGCAGAGCACAGCCCCTAGGAGCACAGCACAGCCCCTGGGAGCACAGCACAGCCCCTGGGAGCAGAGCACAGCCCCTGGGAGCAGAGCATAGCCCCTGGGAGCAGAGCACAGCTCCTGGGAGCAGCCTGGCTGCAGCCAGCCCCCTGCAGCCAGCCCTGACATCTGCAGTGCTGAGCTCCAGCCCGTGGCTCTGGAAAAGCACTGCTCCGGTTTAGTGACTCCCGGCCGCTGGCAGCTCCCTGTTAAATCGCAGCGTTAATCAGAAACACATTGTCCATATTGTCAACACTTCGTTTAACCACTTCTATAAATTCAGTATTAGTGTTAAAGAGATTCTGATTTGATGGATGAAATAGTCATCCTCCTGCAAGCCAAGCCCAATAAAAGTGAGCTAATAATTCATGGGAATAAGGCAGAAGATACTCCACAGAGGCACAAATGGGTGAGATTTCCCTTCATTTGCATCCGGTTGGAAAGAGTGGCCGGTGCCGACAGAGGGATGAGGGAGGAGAGCAGCTCTGTGCCTGCTCCTCCGGGAGCTGCTCGTCCCCTGTGGGACATGGAATGATGAGGTAAGAGCACGGCACCCCAAAACTGCACATCCACTCGTGACCAGGCATTGAATGGGGTGAATACACCGTGAATGTTTCATCCTTTAAAGACACAACAAGCTGCCCTGGCACAGCAGCTCTTCCAGGCCTTTCCTGGCTTGTGCAGCATCACCAAGAAGCTGGTTTGGGGGCAAACGTGAGTTATCTCGTTATTATCACTTTCGTCAGTGCCTCTCTGGTCAGCCCTCCCTCAGTGGGATTAGCTGGGGAAATATCCATGGGAATACAGATATCCCAGAGCCAGCCAGAGCTTGCTGTCCAGCCTGCTCTGCCTCAGCCATGCCTCACCAGCTTGGTGCTGCCCAGCCCAGCCAGCAAGGGGGGAACACCCTGCTATTCCAATAGACAGGATCTTAAAATGAGTCCTTAAAGCCTCAGCGCAGCAGTCTGGGTCACCTGTGTGGGGTGGATCCAGGGCAGCTGCAGGGAGGGAGGGCTCGGAGGCAGCGGGAGAGGAGCTGTGGCACACAGGATCCACGTGGGATCCACACGGGATCCACACGGGATCCACACGGGATCCACGTGGGATCCACACAGGATCCACACGGGATCCACACGGGATCCACGGCACACGGCGCTGGAGCAGCTCCGAGCACAGCACTCAGCATGCAGCCACACACATCCCTGAGATCCTGCCGGCCCAGGGTGGGCATGGCCGACAGCTGGGTCCTGCCTGTGCCCCTCGGGCTTGGCCACGGCTCCTCCAGCGTATCCCCAGGAGTGGGATCAGCCCGGGAAGCTCCGCAGTGACCTGAATTCCCCACCCTTCTGCCCCTTAATAACAAGTCAGGCCTCAGGTTCCTGATGTAATTGCATGAACCGAGGGACTTTCAGCACTTCTCATCCTACACAAATAGTTTCCATTTTGATTCCCAATCTCCTCAACAAAGTATTTGAAAGTTGTTGTTTTTACTGCAATATGAGTATGAAAAAAAATAGCTCCACTCAGTGAACTTGGAAGTAATGGAATAATAATCCAACAACACAAGCCTTCTTGGAAAACTCTTCTGAGAATACCAGTGCCCTTGGGCATGTCTAGAGCCTTGTTTATTAAAACAATATAGTTTAAGAATTAATGCATTTATAAAGCAGGACTTATTACATAAGAATATTGTGCTTCTTTCATCGTTGCAAAGGATCTGGTTACTAAATTAATGTAACCCATTTGAAAGGTTTTTCTCTTAATCTTATTTGGATTTAGGTAGCTGTTTTTGAGAAAAATATGGAAGAGGGGATAAAAGGAAACCTTTGCACAAATACTTCTGTCAGCCAAACTCTTCATGGGTTCTGCTTCTTCAACTGAAGAATGCAAGAAGAGATCAAAATTAGGGGAAATAAATCACATTTCCAGAAAAATCTGTATTTGTGTTGGAACAGAGAATGTCTGACAGAGCAGGGAGATATTGGAGGACTGGGCAAGTTGGGAAGAACTGAAAGCAAAGGAAGGCTCCAGTTCTGCAAGCAATTATGCCTGTGGTAATTGGGCCGTGCGAGCCAGGCTGGCTCTGCCTTTGCTGGGCGCTCACGCGGCTGCAGCGCCCCGGTGGCACCGGCCCCGCTGGGAGCACGGGGACAGAGCTGCTCCCGGGCTCTCTGAGGAAAGGGGTGGCTACCAGGACCCTCTGCCCGTGTCTCTGCCAGCTCCTGAGCTGCTGAGGGTGTGAGGAGGAGCCTCAGCCCATCCGCCACCACACCGGCGCTCATCCTGCTGCTCTGCCCCTGCCCCGCATCCCAGCGGCTGCTGCCCTCCTTCCCAAAATCTCCAGGGATCGTTGGGCTGCTCTGGTCTGGACTGGGCTGCTTCTCCTCTTCTTCCAGGAACTTGGTGTGATAAATCAAGGGAGATGAGCCAGGCTGCTGACAGCACCTGGAATGAGCCACTGGGCTGGCTCATCTCCTGTCTCCCAAGGAGGGTAGGCACGGAGCAGGGATGGGATGGGATGGGATGGGATGGGATGGGATGGCTGCTCCCTCTGGCAGCCAAAACAATCTCCCATCCCACATTGTGCTTCCCCAGTGAGAGGCCCTTTGCCATCTCCTCTCCTTGTGCTGTGGAGGCCCTGGGGGGGTTATTTTAAAGTCCCTTTTGGCTGGGAAAAGTCTGGATTTCATAAGCTCTTTTCAGTGTGAATTTTTTGCAGTTTTTCACAGTGATATCACTTCAAGGCTTTCCACAACTGCAGAATTTCTTCCAATTAATGGAAAAAACATTAATGTCCATTTAGGAAAATAACTTTTCCATTGCTGAAGAAAACTCTCTGGTTGTGCCTCAGGCAGCAACAGACTCTGGATGAGCAAGTCCTGGAGAGCCCCAGAGAGCTGCACAAGGGGCTGGGACAGCCCTGCTGTACCCCGGGTGCTCTGTGATGTGCCCTGGCCACGTGCCAGCTGTGCTGTACCATCCGTGCCCAGGTGTGCTCCCTATCACCTCCTGCCCGAGGGGCTGGGGGTCACCAGGGCTGGCAGAACCACCAGAGGCACCTTGGTTTCTTTCAGACAACCCAGACCTGCTCTTGGCCCATGCAGGAGTCAATCTGCCAGTCAGTGTCCCAGGCTGTGATATGGATGATGGAGTCTGCCTTCAGCACCTGGGCACACCGTGGCACCAGAGAGGAAAATATTGTGTATAGAGCTCCATGGGGAAGTTTCCAAAGAGTAAGGAAAAGCCACATCCTGTTCTTTCTGGAAGTTGAACCGGAATTCATATCTGACATCAGTGACGTTGAGAAACTTGCATGGCAGCACAGCCTGGCAAGGAGCACCCTGGGCTTCTCAAAAGACGGAAACCAGCTAAGAAGACATTTCTCCAGCTGGTCCCAGCTCCTGGGATGTCGCTGGGAAGCACAGCTCATGCCTGGATGCAGCCCTGAGTGTGCTGCCAGCGTAACCCAGCGCTGGTGCTGGGACAATGGTCAGTGACAGTCTGGCACAGGGCCCACGAGCCACCCCTGTCTGGTAGGGGACACCAGCACATTCAGGGATGTTATTTGGGAAAGATAAATATCCCACCTCATATGTGAAATATGACTTTAGCAGGATGGATTGTCATGGAAAAGTTGCCTGCAGGACCTGCCCTTACTGGGGAGTCTGAAGCAGCAGCAGACACGCAGCTCTGAGGAATCTGAGATTACTGTGAGAACATCATCCTGCTCCTCTCCATGATTTCAAATAAAAGGAACTACGGGTTTTTCAGTCCCTGATAGGTTCAGTCCGTCCTCGGGACAGTGATCAGACGGTGTAAACAGGACACGCTTCAGCAAGGCTGTAAATTCATCTTATGGCTGCTGCAGCCTGCAGTGCTCAGAACACCGGACCCTTCCAAAAGCACGTGTGCCTTTTCCTTACTTAGAGATTTCACCATTTGGGAACATTTGATCCCCTGTCAGTTTTTGGGATGCCGAAACGTCTATGAACAATGTTGAAAAGCTGACATGCATTTCAGTGACCTGCTTTGCTCCCCTGTGCCGTGCGCTGCTGTTTTCTGCACGCTCAGTTCAGACACACGTCCTTCCATGGGCAGAATTCAAGCCCGTGGTTCATTTTCAGCCTGCGTGTTGCACAGCGCTAGGGTGTGACCCGCTGCGGCCAGTATTCCCAAATTTGGCTTCTACCTAGAAATAAATTCACTTTCCCCACTCGCTTGCAAGTTCTGTGACCCAGGATCTTCCTTTAATACCACAGGATCAAGCACCTAGGGGAAAATGTGGCAGGGGGGGGAAACAGGAGTAAAGAGAACAGCAACAAACAATCACACAGGACGTTGCTGAAGGTGTTCCCACGTTTCCCTTTCCCAGGGGATGTCCAGCTGCTCCTCCCAGCCTGTGCTGGGTGCGATGGGCAGCCCCCACGTGCCCCAGGCCCCGCAGCCCCCGCTTGTCCAGAAGGGCTGAGGGGGTGGAAACCTCACTCCTTCCAGCTTTGGTTTTCACTTGAAACCCTTGGCGACGTTTCTGTTTTGCTTAAGATCAAGTTCCACCTTCTCCCTGTGGTGCAAGAGCTTGGCCCGGGTCTCGGAGGTCTCTGGCACTGGCAGCAGCCTCCGGAGCAAGTGGAACTCTCGGGGTGAGGGGAGGAACTGCTCGGTGCTGTTGGCTCTGCCGGGAGCAGACACAGACTGAGCAAAGCCATCTCCTGTCCCCGTGGCGTGGAGGCAGCCAGGGCTCCTGGGGAGAAAGCAGGGCAGAGGCAGCCTGGGGAGCAATGGGGGGAAACCTCATCCTGACAGAGAGGGGGGGACAGGAGCGTCCCCCTCCAGCCCGGAGATGAGACCGTTCAATTCAGTGACAGCACAGAGAGGGATTTTCTCTCAATAAAGTCTTAAAGGGTTTTAAAGACTTAACAAAAATAGCTCTGAACTGTGTCTGAAATGGTTCAGCACTGGGGTTCCAAGCTTTGAGCAGTGTTGTAGGAAATTTTCTGATGGCGCATTTCCATTGGAAATGGCGGTTTCAGGAAGCTGAGGACGTTTCACAGGGATAGATTGATTTCAAGGACATTTTAACCTGGATTTCGTTTTGCTACTGCTGATAGTTTTCTTTGGTGTTGATCTTCGCATTTCACCAAATATTTAACAAGCAACAATAATATTTGCTAAGAATATCAAATTTCAGCAAACTTTGAGGCGTGACTTTCTCGATTCGGAGCACCATTTTAACAACCATTTTTCTGCGCAGGATACACGCTGCTTCCCAGCTGGTTTTAATCTCCGAATGCAAAGCTTCGCTGGGATTGTTGCTTTGAATGATGTCGATTCAGGATGATGAAAGCACTGGCGATGACGTCATTCCTGCTGTTTGGCCACGGGGAGCTCCTGCCCTTGGTGGCGTTGGCACGGGGAGCACCGGGGCTGCAGCAGCCCGGTGACAGCGGGGGCACAAAACGGTGCCACATGCCTGGCTGTGTGTTATTATTCTCCTTGGCTGTGCATTGTTTTTCTCCTTGGCCGTGCCTTCTGGCTGTTCCAGGGGTCCCCACACACCCTCAGCCAAGGGAGCAGCAGGAGAAGCTGAGGGGATGGAGAGCAGTGGGAGCCCCACGGCCCCACAAGGCAGCGTCCGTGAGGGTCCCCATTCCCGCAGGGATGCCCCCAGAGCATCCCAGGGCTGCTGGAAGGGCTGGCAGTGCAGCAGGAGCATCCAAACAACCCTTCTCAGGGGATTTATTCCTTGGACTGCTCCCTTGCTGATGAACCAGGACCTTAATTGGGGTGAATATGGGAAATGAGGCTGAAATCGGGGTAAGGGAGAAGTGACTCCAGTAAGCACCTCGCAGGCACCCACAGCACCCGGGTTCTGCAGCAGGGCAGAGCCGGGGAGAAGACTCTGAGTGCCCAGGAAAACTTCCAGAGGCGCACGCGGCCACGGCGCTAAACTCCTGCCGGATTTGTCAGCAGTGCGATAAGGGCGGCGATAGGGGGATGACGGCGGCGATAGCGCTGCCATCGGAGCTGATGGTATCGCGCCGAGGCTGAATGGGCTCCGCGAAGCTCGGAGCTCTCCTTTGGAGCCTGAAGGAAATAAAGCCCTTGGTACAATAAGCGGATCAGATAAGCCAGGAGAAAAATGGAATTGCATAAAGTAAAAATAACTCATCTCTCTGGTTTTCACCACACACAAAAAAGCAAAAGCTGATCCCGAAAGATACCTGACGCTGCTGCTCTGGGGATCTTGATCTTAAGAAAACCGGGGAGATCTGGAGCTGGAGTCAGCCCATCACCCCTTGCCATCCTTCCAATAGCACGCGGGGACGCTCTGAAACCCAGGAAATGCTAATACTGTATTTTATTACATTTTAAAGAGACAAAAATCCTCTGGCTCGAATTCGCTGTGCAAAATAAACACAATTTGAGTTCCCTCTCCACCCGCCGAGGCATTCACTCTGCGCACACAGAGTCACTGTAACATAACGCTTTCCTAAGGGCTCCCAAGCTCCAGCGGGGCCCCAGCCTGACTTGGGGAAGGAATTGGGTTCACATAACCCTCACTTAAAAAATAGACTGGCACATTTTTGCTTTATCAAACTCTATTTGCAAAAGACCGGGGCTAAATGATCTGAAAAGGTTATTTTGAAACAGGGTCACCCTCGCTGCCACAGGTCTAATAAAAGAAAACTATGGCCAAATTAGAAACATATTTCATCTAATAGGGGAAAATATAATTGGTGAATCTGTCTGGTGTTTGACCTACAGTATTTATGCTAAATGGAAGTTTAAATATATCACAATGCAGCATGAACAAGAAAAGCTGCATTCACTCTCTGTTCTGTGGTTTGATCCCTTCCCCTTAACCCTTAGCTCCACACAAACGCCAACATCAGCATTAGCCTTGGCCGTGCTGCTCAGATGCTGTGAAAGAGAAGGGATGGCCAAGGGCTGCAGGAGTGATGAGTGATTCTGGGAAAATATCTGGGAAATCAGAAGGGGGTTCAGGAACTGCTGCGGGGTGTCCCTCTAAAACTGAGGGCCCTCGGGGTGGGGAGTCTGACATCCAGCTCTGACACTCTCCGTGAGCCTGGTGAGGTTTGAAGCCAGGACCTGACTGATGCTGGACAGGAGGATGAGGTGCCACTGTGTGGGGGTCCTGGCTCTGCCATCCTCATGGCACACAGAGCCATGTGGGCACAGAGTGGGTACCATAAAAATAGGGATTCTGCATCATCAGAGCGAAAACATCACTCCCCGGTCATGAACGCAGCAAGCAGGGCTGGTGCTGAGCTCACGTGCACTCACTGATGATGCAGGAGGTGCAATTTGTGGTCAACCAGCTGTTTGTAATTCCCATCGCCCAGAGAGCCCCTCCTCCCACCCCCAAATAATTTATGTTCCGCATAAAAGCGAGAGGATCCTTGAGCAGCAGTGATGGATGAAGCAGATTATTAACAAGGATATCATTTTAAGAGAGTCTGTCTTTTGGTTCCTCGCAGTTACATAACATTTCATAAATTTCATAACAGATTGGTTCCTGACTGGTTCACCTGACAGCAGCACCTCGGCCAGCCCGGTGAGATCGCAGGGTCCCATGCCCTGAACGCCAGGCTGAGCAGAGCTCCTGGGCTCCATCCACAGGGATCTGCTTTCCATGCACCACACGGGTCCTGTTTCCCCAGTCCCAGGCCTGACTCAGGTGAAAATAGCTGGAACAACCGCAGGGGAATGTTCTCATCACCTCTTGCCGACGCACAGAGAGGATCAGGTGAGGTTTTGGCAACACAGGTGAAACAAGCACAGTTTATCCAGGTCTAGACACCAGCTCCAAGCCCCCAGTGTTGGCGTCGGTGCTGCAGAGTCCCCATCCAGAGTCCCCATCCTTGGCCAGGAGGAGAAGCCAGCCCACCTCCAGCCCCCGCAGGAGGGGCTGGTTGGACAAACAGCACCAGGGACCTTCCAGGCACAGCCCCTCCATCCACAGCTCCCTGCCTTCCCTGCCTGCAGCCCCCACCCGGAGCTGCTTCAGGGGATGTCTCCCTCCCCCTCGCATGGGGGAGGAGCAGGATGGATTCATGGAATCCGCGAGGAGCTCTCCTGACAGGGACATGTGCTGGTCCCTGTGTTCCCCTGCTCTCAGCAGAGCCCTGCAGCTCAGCCAGACGCACGCAGCTATGATTCATCCCTCACAGGAGTTCAGGCTGAAAACAAAAATCTCAACCAAACAACTCCCAGCCCCAGTAAATGGCCTCCTCGGGCAGAAGCAGGGATGCACAGCTCTTCCCACTGGGACACCTGGGCAGCGCAGAGCAGGGGCAGGACCAGGCTCTGCTCTCTGGGCCTTGCCGTGCCAAGTGAGACACGGTGAAATCCTGAGCAGAACAGCAGGGCTGCAACCACGAGCTGAGAAAATGGACTGGGGAGACAGGGATCGGTTTTCTTTTCCTTTATTTCCCCCCCTTTTTTTTTCTTAAAAACCTTCATGTGGAAGAGAAAGGGGCTAATTAAATTCTTTTGCTGAACATATTTAGCGAGTCTTTCAGAGAAGTGATTGCATTTGGCTGCAGTCCAACAGCCAGGAGATAGGATTGTGCTCAGGAACAGGCAGAGCAGAGCGCTGATTTAGGAGGATCCAGGCAGATCCCAGCTGACAGGGTCTGGCCTGTCTCAGGCACTGTGGGAGGAAGGATGAGGGTGGCCAAGGTGGCTTTCTTGAATTCCTAGTGCGTGAGGTTAAGGCGGATCTCGTCTCCGTGACATCCTCCAGGGTTTTAATTTACAGCGTGCCCCGAGCGGGCGCTCACAGCCCCGACCGTGCTGCCTCCCCGGCACTGAGTTATTGTTTAGTCAGCACTGAGCACCCCTTGCACCCAAAAATCACCAAAACTGCTTCTTGCACCACAAGGCCCCACTCAGCCCTGCACAGACACCAGCTGATGCCGTGAATCCCAGCCTTGTCCATATTCAACAGGCACCAAAACCACATCTGAGTTTGGGTGCTGGGCTGAGCCGATTTCCAGGCTGATTTCCAGCTGAATTCCAGGTGCCAACTGTCCCAGGGTCGGGACCCTCTGCGCAGGGCTGTGGAAGGATGTGTGCTGCCTGCTACAAGCGCTCCCGGCTGGGGGCACAGCCAGGAGTCTCGGGGATGCTCTGCAAGCACCAGGGTGCCCAGGACCCCGGGGCCACAGCCCCAGCACAGCCAGGGGGGGTTCCCTGCCGTGCCACGGGCAAGGAGGAGGCACAAGGCGGCCTGGCCCTGAAATGTGCCCGCATTCCCGTGGCAGGGGGTTCCCCTGGGCCAGCCCCTGTCCCGGGCACCGCGGGACACCCTCCCCGTGTAGCCCCTGCGGGGGGGCACACTTACATCGCCTCAGCACATTTCCATCTCTTCACCTATTTCCGGGGCAAATTGCCTGGTTTTATGGCGCCTGACCGGCTCCCTCGGGGATAGCATTAGACGGGCAGGCAGTGAACCACGACAAGAGGTTTTGCTTTTCCCACAAGGTTCCTGTGAGAAAGGCCTCCCTTCTCCCCTCCCTCCCTCCCTCCCTCCTTCTGCCTTCATCCCACTTCCAGTGTGCTCAGTCTCTCCGAGCCCCTGGGTGCTGGGGAGCCCCACGTTGCTCCAGAGCACCCGCCAGCACCAAGAGCTGCACCCCAGTGCTCGGCTGCTCTTTCGGCAGATTTTCACTCAGATTTCAGCTCTTTGGTGTGAGTGGCCCGTGTGCGGGAGAAGCCTGGAAATGGCTCTGAAGCCTGAGATGTGCCAGGTACAAATCCTGTTTCCCTCATCCCAGGGCCCTGAGCACCACCAGCCTCAGGGCACCGAGGGCTCTGCCAACACTGGGGTCTGGCAGCTGGCACCACACCGTCCCCAGCACTGCTGTGTGTCAGGAAGGGGCCACGCGACCCCCAAACTGCCCTGCTTGGGTCAAGCTCTGTCCTGGAGCAGCTGCTGCAGTGACTGTGCTGCCCAGCAGCATTCCCAGAGGCACTGGAGATCCCATGGGGGCCAGAGCCCCAGCAGGGCCAGTTAGACACGCAGGACAGTGGCTGATGTCCCCTGCACACACTCCTCGAAGCTGGGACTCCCACCACCTCACTCACACGAGGCACTGCATGGCTTCAGCCCCAGCAGATGTTTCAAATTTGTTGTTAACCCATATTTATTTGGACTGATAATAGCAGGCAGCCCTCCGGTTGTGCCGGGAGTTTTACAATAAACTCAAGCTCACACTATCAAAAGCAAATTGATTAGCAGTGATACTGTGGCCCCACCCATCCATGTGATTCCCACTGGCACATCCAGGTCCCTCCAGGATGGGATCTCCCCCAGCGCAGGTCCTGGACCCACTTCTCCGAGAGTCCCCACAGCACCGCAGGCTCCCTCGGCCCCTTCTCCAGCTGAAGCTCCTTTTTAATTGCCTTCCGAGAGGAGCGGTGACACTCTCCACAGGGAGGATTGATTTAGACATGCAGTTTTCTCCACAGACTTCGCAAACGGTTGTAACAAGGTCACAGAGAAAAACAATTTTATCCTCTGATTACTGTAACATGATATGAGCTTGGAATTGCATCCACTTGGACTATTTATTTAGGCATTGCTTGTCTGGTCCCTGAAGAAAACTCCTCAGTGGAGGAAGCGCAGGCAGACAGGGCAAGGATTGCTCCCAGTGTTTCCCAGTGCTCCCAGTGCTCCCCAGGCACCTGCAAGGGCAGTTCCTGGGTGCTGGAACAGAGCTGCTCCAGCTCTAGCACCAGCAGAGCTCAGCACAGTTCAAGCCTCAGCCACTGAAAAATGAAGTGCATTTCCACTGGATGGTCTCTGCATGAAGAACATCTTCCTGCATCCTTTTTCATGAGCCCAGAATGGCCTGTTTAGAAAGTGCAGCAGGGGAAGCACACAGCTCATCATCTCTTCCTGATCAAGCCAAATCCACACAGAAAAATGAACCCAGCACTTGCAGGTACCTCACTGTGTGAGAATACTCATCCAGAGTGAAATATTACAAATATTCAGTGAATTGTCAAAATAATGGGAAGGTAACAAGGTCAGAATACTGAGACATCCAATCATAACCAGCCCTAATTCCAGCAAAGCCACATTTAAGGGAGGTTGTTTTGTCAAAGGCTTTTCATGGCCCCGTGGCTTTGCAGCACAAGGTTGTTTGGATCAAGTCATTTCTGATGAACATTTATCATGGAGAGGAAATGTCACATCCATTCCAGGCCGTGAAAGTTCATAAACTTGCCCAGATAATTTAAGAACTTCTCGGCCCATAACCTGTTGCCTCAGGAATTATTTAAATGCAGAGGACAGGCGGAGTGTGAGCTGGGACAGTGGCACAGGCACCCACTGGGAGATGCCAGGACTGGAGGACACAGGTACAGCAGGAAGCACAGGGATGCCCACTGGACACAGCTGGCACAGAGCTCCCCCACCACCTGGGAATGGACCAGGCACTGGTGCCTGGCGTGGAAAACACGGACAGCAGTGCCCAGGGGTGCCCAGGGCGCCAGCAGAGGAGGGTGGGTGCCCAGAGATGAGGGGCCAGCCAGCATTCAGGAGAGCGTCCTGCCGCATCCCACCGGGTCCCCGCCGTGAGGGTTAACTCCGCTCGAGGAGGGGGTTTTGCTGACTCTCTGCTCTTACATCACGGCTGTGCTATGAGGCCTGGCAGGGCTCCCACTCTGCAGCTCCGGGCTCCAGCCTCTGTCAGTTTTGGCGCAGGGAAAGGGAGCCTGGGCCAGGGCAGCAGGGAGGGGGCAGAGGCACCGAGCCTTTGCTGGGGCTGCAGGGGGCCGGGGTCTCGCTGGGGGGATGGAAGGAGCCACAACTCCTTGCTCAGCTCCCAGCTGCTGGCTGGGCTGAGGTGGGGAGGTGGCTCTGGGCAGCACAGCTCGGCGTGGCAGTGTGGCACAGCCCGGTGTGCTCCCTGGGATGCCGGTATCCATCGGGACGAACCGAGGATCCGTGCGTTTCCACGGGACCGGCGGGGCCGGAGCCGACCCAGCCCGGCTGGATGCGCCCAGCCCCGGCCCCACGCTCCGACAGCGAGGCACCGGCCTCAGGAATGAACTCACAGAGCAAAACCAGGCAGCCTGAGTCAACTACTCCCTAAAATCATCAATTACGCCGTGACAGCCCAGAAGGAGAGGAGGGGAAGCCGGGGACACGCTGCCGAGGGGAGGGGAAGGCCAGAAGGAGAGAGCGGTAGTTAAAGCCCCGCTGTGAATCAGGAGGCACAATGGCATTTCCAGATGCGCAGAGCCTCGGGTGCGTGTGTGACAGCTCCGGAGCCGGAGTTTGGAGAGCTGGAGCCGAGCTGGAGCAGCGGGATGAGGGCCATGGGGGAATGGGGCACTGGAAGGCACCTGGGCCCATGGGGCTCACAGGCAACATTCGTACCCTGAAAGGGACAATAAACACACTGTGGATAAAATTTACAGGTGAGAGGGAGGAAACAGGAGGATCTGGATGGGAGAGGTAAAAAAGACGTCAGAGAGAAAATTTGGGACGAGCCTGCAATGATGGACAGAAAGCAAAGATCATTTCCAACCCTGCTGTCGTTTCAGCCCACAGGACCAAGGCAGATCTCAAACAGTTTGATGCTGAGTCCTGCAGAGCCTGCCCGTGCTCTGGGCTGCCCCAGATCTGCCACGAGGGACCCAAGGGGATCCACAGCAGGCCCCTGGAGGGGCTCTGAGCTCCCCACGGCTCTGGCACCCCCAGTACAGCCAGGGCACCCATCCTGCAGTGCCAGACCCACCCTGGACACTGACTGCAGCTGCTCCATGATCACCTTTTAATTTAAAACACAAAAATATCCACAAAGAACCAACAAGCGTGTCCTCTCCACTTAACATCTGGAACATAAATAAAAGATGGACGGAGGACGGGATTTCTTTGGAGAGTAGGAAACTAAGTGCCTTGCCACTAACTTATTTTAGTGTTTCTCTGTAATCTGATTTCCAGTTCCTTTGGTTATCAGGAACCCCCATTGTTTTCCCGCTGAAGAGGCGATTTCAATGCCCAGCGCACTGCGGCCCGTGTTTGGGATTCTGGGGTAGTTTTTTGATATCCACTAATTTCTCCATGCTGAGGCAAATTTGTCACACGCATGGGTCTGTTTGATTTCATTAAACAGAATATTTAAGCATAAAAATTGTTTAATCGCCTTGTGTCATTATGAGATGAATTTCATTTTGCATACATTTGCATATTTCATCAAAATTAAGGCTGCTAATATGCAAATGAGAGCCAGGTTGCGGCTGAGGTGTTTATTGTAATAGCTGCAGGCTGTTCCACTTGAAAAGCTTCTGGGCGGCGCAGTGAAGGGGGTGCAGAGACCCCTCTGAACACCTTTTGGAATCAATTTGCTGGGATCTCTCCCGCTAATGTCCCCCGAAACTGCCGGGGTCTGGGATGAGCACCCGGGAGCTGGGATGGGCAGCCAAGGCCTGCAGTGAGTACTTGGGGTCTGGGATGAGCACCTGGGAAGTTTCTCCCTCTTCCCTTCACTGCAGCAGGAGCCATTGCAATAAAAAACAACCCCAACCTCATCCCTGGGGCAGGAAGATTCCCCCAGAGCTGCCCCCAGGGAAGTCTCTGGGGCTGGGCAAGTCACAGAAATGTTTTTTTCCCCCCACAAAGCCTGGAGAATGAGGCGTCTCCCTGCTCTCATTGAACGCAGTGAAGGTCAAGCACCAAGTTCCTTCAGACCCATTTGAGAGGCCCAGACAGACAAATCATGAAAATCAATCCACAGTGGCTAATTAATGCAGTCTTCATTAGCACGCAGCAGCTGAACGATCCGCATCCAGCGTTCTGTGCTCCGTGGCAGCCCAATAAATCGGGATGGATCCCGCTCTCCCTGCACTGGGTGCTGCCTCACTTTTCTTTCCTGATCCATGCAGAGACCTCCCCAGTCCCAGCACCACCAGCTCTTTCACTGCTCAGAGTGCGAAGCTCCCGAAATTGTACATGATGTGGCATCAGGCCCTCACATTTCATTTTTAAAATCTGTTATTTGCTTGCTTTTAGCTAGAGATTTTATGCTTTTAACCCATTCCAGAGCCCTGTTGTTGTAAAGAACCTCCCTTTGCCTTGGGCAGCTCTTGGATTGCAGAAGCTGCGGGAGCAACAAGCAAAGCCCTTGATAAGTGATCTGCTCCTTCAAATGGAGTTTAGCAATTGAACCAACATCCCTCCATCCCTCCATCCCTCCATCCCTCCATCCATGCCTCCATCCATGCCTCCATCCATGCCTCCATCCCACACGGAGCCCATCCTGCTGACTCAGCCGCTGGCTCACAATGCAGAGGCGCAGGGCGAGCTCCTGCCTGGCCACGGACAGTGTGAGCAGCACAAAGGAAAGAGCTTGTGGCAGTTTTTAAAGCTTTTGGAATTCGCATTTGAAGCACAAGGGGCTTTTTCAGCACGTGTTAGTCGAATCAAAAATTATATCATCACTTCTCCGAAGAAAACTCAAGCAGTGTCTTTGCTTTCGTGCTCAGAGATAAGCCCTGCCTGGATATCAAGCAGGGGTATTCCTGGGTTTTTAGGGGGATTTTTGTAAATACTAGCCCTGAATGGCCACTCTACAGCTATTTATAAGGGAAGGTAACCCTGCACTCCCACAGCACAAGAGCAAAGGAATGCAAATCCCAGGGCTACTCCCAGCGTGTTTCCTCACACGAGGAAGGGGAATGGGACCACCTTAAGCCTGTCTGAGAGACTGAGGCGCAAAGGTATTTGTTTAAAAAAAAGTGTAGTGATTGCAGAGAAAAGAGAAACCTGAGAGCTCCTTCCCCAGCAGTCAGACAGGGTCACCAAAACCAGACTAAATAGTCTGACTGAGGGCAAAGCGCGGGGCTGGCTGAAAACTGATCCTCGGGATGGAGCAGCGGCCACAACCACCGGGGCAGGAGGGCCGGGTGGGAAAGCAGAGCCACCAGAGAGGGGCTGGAGGTGCCACAGAGCCACCAGAGAGCAGCTGGAGGGCCCAGAGAGTGGCTGGAGGGACAGTGGTGTGACAGAGCCTCCAGAGAGAGGCCGGAGGGACTGGAGAGTGTCGGGAGGGACCGGAGAGCATCCGAAGGGACCACGGTGTGACAGAGCCAGTGAGGAGCAGCCGGAGGCAAGGACAAACCCCAGTGCCTGAGGGAGAGGAACAACTCAGAGAGAGCTCGTAACTCATCCTTATTTCAGAGACCTGAAGCCAAATCTAGGAGCTCCTGAGAACTGGCTGCAGTAGAACCAGACTGAGGTCCATGTTCTCCTCACGGCTCACAAGTTCCCAGTACGTGGCTAAAAACCGGTGTTCTTCCCCAGAAGGGTTGCCTTGCTCTCAGCCTGGAGGGACCTTGCCCGGGTCTCGGAGAGCAGCTGCAGAGGAGCTCCCCAGGAGCAGAGACTTCGCTCTCTCACTACAGCTGGGGACCACCCCCACCAACAGTCACACGCCAGCATCTCCCAGAACGCACAGATTTCTATTTTTGTTTCAGAAAAGGACTAAAATCACATTTGTTCCTTGCCCAGAAGCCACACCCCTACTACAAGGCCAACCCACAAAAAATTTACCCAAACCCAATTTCCTGCAGGGCTGAGACCCTCACCCTGGCTTATGCCTCACCTGCCCCAGGTTCCCAGCTGCGAGGAGCAGGATTGCAGGAACAAGCCCCTCACAGCCTTTAAAAGCCAGCTGTGAGCCCTGTAGCCACACGCTGAGCCAGGCTGAGGGGCTCTTCTTGGGATCGGGGGGCTCTTGAGGGCTCCCTGCCACAGCCTGCCCAGTGCTGGCCCATGACAGTCTGTGCCATTGCCAGTGTCACCACCCTCCTGAAGGTATTTGCCCTCTGTGTCTTTGTATCTTGCTGCCCTTCAGGGTTTGGGGTTTTTTTTGCCAATTCCTTTTGCTCTTCTGAATTTTCTGATCTTTTTTTCTACCCTTTGGTTGGTTTCTCCCCTTTTTTGAGAAGAACTCTGGGAGCTGAAGGGCATCCCCTGAGCGTGCCCGTGTCTGGGACGAGGGGAGCACACAGGGTTACAGCACCAGCAGCAGATGACTGAGTAAACACGAGGCGCTGCCAGAGATCAGGCAAGCAAGAAACACTCGGTCAATTCTTTTAACTTATGACTGCACTTAATTACTGCCTTTCCTCCCTCCGTAAGCTACATGTGGGATTAATAATAATGCTGAATCAGATATGGTCTCTTACAGAACCATGGAATCGTTTGGGTTGGAAAAGACATCTGAGATCATGAAGTCCAACCACTCCCCCAGCGCTGCCAAGGCCACCACTGACCCAGTTCCCCCAAGTGCCACATCCACGTGTCTCTTAAATCCCATCAGGGGTGGTGACCCCGCGCTGCCCGGGGCAGCTGTGCCAGGGCTGGACAGCCCTTTAGGAGCTACTCGAGGCCATTTCCTCTTGTTGTGATGCTTCTTCCAACCTCACCTGGCTGCCCTTTCCTCTCAGGGAGTTGTGCAGAGCCAGAAGGTCCCCCCTGAGCCTCCTTTTCTCCAGGCTGAGCCCCTGCTGCTCCCTCAGCTGCTCCTCACACGACCCTTCCCCAGCTCTGTGACATTTCACTGTGGTTTCACTGCACTCCATCGGTTACCCCGGGCTTTACCTGGGCACAGCAGTGGGTGCAGCGCTCAGGGACACCTTGGCAGCAGGAAAATGTGATTCCAAAGGCCCAAATTATGTGCTAGGCTATGTCTGACTGTTTACCTGTGATGTTTGCCAACTGCTATCTCATTAGCTGCACAGGAAATATAATTGATATTTCTGCAGAGACGTGACACTTGTGCCTTTGCTGAAACGGGAAGGGTTTCTCAGGGCTTCACATCACTCCTGTTCGCTGCTTCCCATAAGTGATACTGCCTCGTTTTGGGAAGGATTCCAAGAAATAAGAGCTTACCAGAGAGGCCTCTTGAAAGTATGGGCAGCTTTATGTCAGCCTGGGAGCTCCCTCAGACACAAATCTTCTGGAGGAAAGAGTGGATTCTCTGCTGTTTGCAAAAGGGCCACAAATGGGAAATAAAATGTTTGTGCAGCTCTTTAATGTGAAAAACATCCATTTTGGAGCAGATTCTGTGTCTAGCCTGGGTGAGACAGAGCAGGCAGCCTGAAAGGGGCTGCAGAGGGAGGTGAGGGCTGTTTTCAGAGATCCCTGCAGCCCTGACCACTGAGTCAGGACATCAACTGGTCCGAGCCCTGGTAACTGGGATGCCCCCAGTCAGGGAAGCAGTGCGGTGCACATGTCCACATCTGGTGCCAGATGTGCTGTGACTGGGGGCCTGTGTGATGCAAGGGGGATGCAGAAGAGTGACCCTCTCCCACTTCTCCCTCTCATTCCGGTGAGAAGCAGTGCAAGGCAATTTAAATTCCTCTGTGGATCACAGCTACTTACTGCCAACCTGAAACCTCCCTCCGGGCACTCTCACTGCTCCCCTCTTGTCATCAAAAAGTATTTTTGCCACTTGCAGACTTTCTCTTCCCCACATCCAGCGTCCACCAGCAAAGGGGCAAACGACGCTTCCCTTGGGAGGTGACCCGGGGCTGGAGGTGTCCTCATGGCACTGGTGTGAAGGGTCACTCTGAGAGTGACCTCTGCCACCAGCGAGGACACGTGGGGCTGCACGGCAGGGCTGGCCAGAGAGAACACGAGGGGGATTTCTGTCAGCAGAAGGGAAAGTGTTCAGGGCAGAGCAGCCATTCCCAGCCAGTTCCGAGCCCGGGCTCAGCAGGAATTCCTGTACCTGTCTGCAAGAGCAGCTCTCCCCTCGGGACACGTCACAAACCTGTAGGAGAGAAGAATTTCTGGTTTGGTGGTTTTGTGCTCCTCATGCATTTCTGCTCTTTATTTTGAGAAAATGTTGGGCTCCACTAAAAGGAGGAATTCTGTGCAGAGCATTCTGTGTGCTGGGGACGCTGTGACAAATGGCTCTGCTGCCGTGGCTGCTCCCTCTTCTCTCCTTCCGCTCGTCCGACAGTTTCTGGGGTTATTTCTTGCCATAAAGCCTCATCACCTCTCTTTTGAGATTTGCATGGAGTTCATACATAACAAGGCTTTTTTTCCCTGGGATGAAATCTCTTGAAATCTGTTTCACAAACACATCTAAACAGGCACACTAACAGGAAACTCGGAGATATGGAAATGTAAATGAGTCCCCAATCAATAAAGGTAATTATAGTGAGAGATAGACTGACATACAGTATCTTGAGGCTTTTTTTCCTTGTCTTCCAAGGGGCTCCCCAGAGGCACCACAGACACTGGTGAACGCCTTTCCAAGGCTTACTATGGCTGGGGAGAATTGTTCCCTGGAACAGGCACAGGAACGACGCTGCCAAGCCCACAATGTGCCCACTGCCACCGGAGCCAAACCTCTCCAGCAGGCTGGGGGCAAGGAATCTGAGTGCAGTCACTGCCGAGGGATTTTCAGTTCCGTAGTTCAATTTCTCTTTGACATCCTTTTTTGTGGTTTTTTTTTATTTGCTTTCTTTTTTTTTTTTTTTTGCTGTAATTATAGGCAGCGTGATGAAGAGATCAGCATTATTTAACTTGCTTTTTACCTTTTAAAAGATATCACTAATTTTGCCCAATTAGCCGTGGGTTTTAGCAGCTCCAAATACAAACTGCTGCCAAGTTTTGCAGAACCCAGAAGGAGAGAGAGGTCGGTCCCCTCCCCAGTGATTGGCTGTCAGTGACCAGCTCACCTGCGTGTTTCTTTAAGGGCTGATGGGACAGATCACCCAGAATTTTCTGCTGTGGCCAGTTGGTCAATGGGCACTGGGAGCAGGGAAGTGGAGGAAGTGCAGAAGAGCCTGAAATGGGAACAGTGGAGAGGAGTCAATGAAGCACACAGCAGCTTTGTTTGAGTTAAGAGTTCCCTGAGCTGGGTCACCACATCCCTCCAGCCTGTCCTCCACATCCAAAGGGGCTGACGGCAGTCAGGGGTCAGTGAGGAGCCCCCACATCCCAGTCCTGTCTGAGCACAGCCCAGATGTGGCTCCTCTGCTGGGTCTTGATGAATTTGCTCCCAAGTCTGGCTGCGTTTCAAGAGCTTTGTCCCTCATGCACAAACCTCACTTCCTGCCTAGCGCTCATCTGGATCGTCTTTATTTGAGAGAGGAGCTTCTAAACTCCCTCAACCAAGTTCACTGTGTTTGAACTAGGGAAATAGTTCCTAGCGCAAGCTCCAAGGAAAGTCCTTTAAAATTTTCCTGCTTGAACCTCTGTCCCTCGCATGAGGCATGATGGACGCCCACGAGGTCATCTCCCCATCTGCTTTCAGCTCCTGCAGAAGACACGTCTGACAACTTTGACGCAACCCCAAACCCAATGCATCTCTTCCTCCGCAGCAGTATTTTAAATATATATATCTGCACTTGGAGAGGAGCAAAGCTGTGAAGATGGCGGTTAAGGTCGTGCCATTACGGGTGGTTAAGGTCACACCATCTGACACACGTCAGATGAAAAGCTCGAGCACGAATATTCAGCCAACTGCTCAGAGCAGTTTTTCATCCTTCCGTGCAAGGAGCCGCTCCGCACTGTGAGTGAGCCCATCCCTCCCCGCTTGTGGGGCAGGAAATGCATTTCCTGCAGCACCAGCATAACCAAGCACCTCTAACAAACGTGGCGCACGGGAAACGCCGGACTTCGTCCCTTTCTTCCCTCTCACAATCATATTTAACAGAGCAAGAGCGGATATATGGCTTCTACCCATCCTCCTTCGCTCTGCGTTCTCCCTGGGATGGGAGGGGGCTCTCGGAGCTGCTTTGGAGCAGGACAGACCTTGCTGTAAGGGGCCAGGCTCCGTGTTGCTCGGGGTCAGCCTGGTGTCCCGGCACCGGCAGTTTGCACTTTGGGGGTGCGGGCGGGGCCGGCTCAGCCCGGCAGGGTCCCCGCCCCGATGTGCTCGTGCCACGCCGATAAGCAGCCGATAGCCCGGAGCGCTCCCAGCACCGGCACCAGGCTCGCACTGTTTGCCGCTCCGAAGTACAGATGGCTCTGGGGTGGCTTTTCTTGGCACCTCCCTGCAAAGCCTGGAGAGGGCATCTGCTGAAAACAACTGCTTCGGGATGGCGGCGGCCCGGCCCGCTCCCTCCCGGCGCTCCCATCTGGATCGCGCTGACCCCGCGGCCGCGGGCGCTGGGTTAAACGCGGGAGCTGCGGTTCCGCACCTCCAACAGCTCCAGGCAACGAATGGATTTCATGCGCAGCCCTCCTGTACCTCTCCTTGATGTTCTGAGGCAATGAGAAAGAAGTGTTAAATTTGTTCTTGGCTACTTTTCCTTGCAACTCCCAAAGGCACCGGTTACAAACTGAATCAGTTATCAGCTAGTTAGGCTGGCAGTTCCCGAAGGTACCGCATGAATACTGATAGGGACCCATGCATTATTCAGTGCGAAGAGCAGAGGAAAATGAGCAACACGTCCAAAACAAGAACAGCAGTGGCAGTAAGGGAATAATTAGCGAGCTGTCACTTGTCCCTGTCAGTATTCCCTCCCTTAACACATAAGGGAAAATAATAAAAAAGGGTAAGATCATCTTGCAAGCTCTGCTCTTAAATATGCAGCTGGTAGGTTAAAATACAATGATAAAGGGGAGAGGATAGAGAGCTCTGATACAGTTTTCAAAAGATATGGCCTCCATTTCCATGGAGACTGTGGGGGTTTTTTATTTTTTTTAATCCCACAGGCACTGGGTTATACAATAAGTCCCTGCCTTAAATATCAGCCCATGTGCAACAGCATGAAAGGGACGTGGCTCTAACACGGGAGTTTATCCCAAGGAAAATATTTAGGATTTTTTTCCCCCTCCCTTTGTACAAAACACTACTGAAGTCGATGTATTTTAGTGAAACCAGGTTGACTGAAATTGGCTTTGCTGAAAGACTCTGCAGCTCCAATGCAGAGCGTGAGAGCAGGGGAATCCTGCAGCCGGGGTGTTCCCGGCGCTGCTCCCCAACCCCAGCCCCTTCCCCTCTCCGGAGGGGCTGGGGGCACCGGGAGGCAGCCGAAACTGCAGACTGGAGAGCTCAAATCAATTTAATCTGGAGTAAATTTTTAACTAATTAAGCAGTTTGTGGGCTGATGAGAACAAAGTCATTCTTCTGCAATCTCCAAACAGCCTCCAAAGCTGCTCAGGAGGACGCAGCCGCGGCGCCGGTGCCCACGGGTGCAAGTGCCCGCTGTCAGCAGCGCCCTGCCCACGGTGCCAGGGAAGGGTGCCACACATCCTGCGGGATCCGGGTCCTGCTGGGACTCCTCGGGCTCCCGTTAGGACAACAATGAGCGCTGTTGCACGGTCAGGCTCCATCCCCGCAGAGCTGCGCGGGTCCATCTGCCTCCACGACAGCCCCTCCGTCTTCGCCTGCAGCAGCCCTCAGAGAGCTCCGCGCTGCCAGGCTCGTTCCGAGCAGGGAAGGGATTTGTGCGACTCGCGGAGATGCTGTATCCACAGCAATGCTAGCGCTGACTTCCCTAAAATATCCTGACATGGATCCCTCCAAACAATCTGCTACATCACGGCGAAGCTGCAGTCGAGCGGAACAGGGAAGCGAGCGCGCCTCTTGAGCATGTGGCCCACCATGGCTCCAAAAATGTCGGGATTCGCCAGCAGATTTCAACCCTCTGACACAGGGAATGGCCACGGAGATCATCGCCAGCCACTGCAGTGTTTAGCAAAGCCATCAGTTAGCCCGGGTTATTTCGGAGCTCTGCAACACTTAACGCCACTGAGGACGCACTTCCCCTGTTCTCTGCCCTGATTTCTTAAAAGGAAATTCTAGAGAGCCCACCGGCAGCAGCAGGTCCTGCAGGGAGCGGGATGGAGGTGAACTCCATCCAGGAACTCCTGGCTAGGGCTGCGGGGTCCGGGTGCTGCGGGAGGGACCGGGGAGCTGCCTCTGACAACAGCTTTAACTCAAAACAACGGGAAAGAAAACAAGGAAAAGCCGGGAAGGCTTATCAGAAATGCCTGCAAATGGCACTTGTCCAGCTCCCCAAAAGTCAGGAGAGGTTCTTCAGCAACGCTCTTCCCACACTTGCAGGATGTCTCATTCCAAGTTCCTCTTTTTTCCCCAAAATATATTTCATTGTTTTTCCCTGCTCCTGCCTGGCAGCCCGTGGGATAACAGCTCTCCTTATATAGTCTCACACTATAAAAATGCACACAAAGTGAAGCATTTTCATGTCAGGTTTTCCTAATCCCTTTCTAGCTCCTGACTAATCCTGCCCAGCCCAGCCCCTGCCGTGCCACAGCTCCCTCTGAGATGGTGCCACAGATTTGCACAGATGACTCCATTTGATTGGCACTCGATGGAACATACAGTCCCCTACTGAACCCTGCTTCCAGCACAAATCCATGGGAAGGTTTTTGCTCATCAAACGTCTTCCTGGCTGTCCTTAAGCCACTGGCGAGGTGGGCATTTTCCTTATCCATCACATGCGCTCTGCGTCGTTCCTGATCTTTGATGAATGATTCTCTGGATAACGTATTTCATCCCACCAAGCCCGTGTATGTACTGGGAAAAGAAAACTGCAGAGATCTCACATCAGCTAAACAAGCATCTTTGGTGTCAAGTGTCTGTGTTTTTGCATAAGCACCCACCAGTTCTTCTCGGTCTCCCTCTGAATGAGATCCCCGCACGGATGAATATTCATGAGAATTAAATGGGAGAGCTGCGATATTCAGCAAAGGAAACTTTCCTGCTGGAGGAGGAGTGTACTTTCGCTGATGCTTCTCTAGTATGTGCTCATCCCCAGGTGACACCTTCCACGCTCCTGGGACAGGGTTAGGGAAGCCAAGCTCCGAGCCACAGCCCACCCCATCCCAGTGCTCCCCGACAAGGCAAGAGGTGCAGTGCAGGGCTGGCCCCTGACCTCCATGGGGCCGTGGGACCTTAAACCAACCCAAATTTGAGTGGGTTATATTCAATGTGCGGTTGCAGGACAGACCCTCGTCCCCAAAATCCACACTCTAATGGTAAGATGGTTTTCCGCCTTGCTCTCGGTTGGATTTGGATGCTCAGCCCATTCCAGTCGATGCCATCCGTTTTCCCTCCTGTATCTCCCTGTGGCTGGAGCTGCACAGACGGCGGGGCCGGCGCTGCTGGCGGTGTCGTTACTGCTGTCACACACCCGTCAATGACAGGCGGTGGGAGCATCGGGAGCCTGATGTTCCTTCCACCACTCCTTGCCCAGCTCTCCGCATCTCCACTCGGAATTGCAGGACCTTTGTTTTCCAGCTGCGGCTGCGGTTTGATTGCAGGAGGATGTGCGATTCAGCCAGTGGAGAGTGAATAATTTGGCACGGAGCATTCCTTGTTATTCCGCCGAGCAGCCTGTGTGTCAATCGATGGGGTAACAATTATGATCAATGTCAACAGGAAAAAACAAACCCCCACCATTAAGCAAGCACAAATGTGCACAGGCAGAGAGCGGCCTCGCTGCTGCCTTGCTGTGGCTGCCACAGCCGGTTCCCTGCCTGGGGGAAAACCCAGTGCCCCCGGGGGAAGGATGGGGCAAGATCACAGACCCGGCTCCTCCTTGGCCAGGCCCTTCCTGACGCTTTGGAATGAATTGCTGAGATGCAGGATTTGGAGTCTGCCAAATTGCGCTGCGTGTGCTCCCTGGCAGAGGCTGGGTGGGCTCCAGGGCTGGGGAGCATCGGGCACCAGCTCGTCCCATGGCAGCACCGGAGCAGGCGGTCCAAAACCGCGACTTTGCCAAAGAAACTGAGCTGTGACCTCCTCTGCCTTTTTTACACTTGAGCTCCCGTGCCTGAGACAGGGCCAGTGAGTCAACAGGCTGGAAAACCTGTGGGGCACATGGTCCTGGCAGGAGAAAGGTACCAGAAGGGCTGCTCAGGTGGCCCCAGTCCAGCAGCACTGTGCCCAGGCTGGTGCTGGTGTCCGGCTTTTGAATGTCGGCTCCACGGCCTCTCTGCAGGGGTCTGCAGTGGCCAGATCCCTTCCCAGCTCCTCCAAGATGTCCTGGTGACCACGGCAGCATCAGTGGAGTGACCCCTTCAGCTGCAGGGATGGGGGGGCTGCGGCGCGGTGCCCGGCCAGGCTGGCATTCCCGACGGGAGCGTGCCTGGCATGGGCTGGCAGCACCTCCCGTCATTAATGCAGCTCAGCCACACCTGAGGTGCCACTCGGGCGAGAGGCAAGAGCATTCCAGAGGAACGCTTGATGTCCTCTGTCACTCACTGCCAGGGATAAGGCTCCTCGCTGCTGTCACACCGCGCGTGTAGGATGTTGAATTAAACAGTGGGTCTTTTGATGCTGCTGAAGGAACTGTTGCATTAATTATCCATAGAATTTGCACATGCAGCTTACGGAGTGGAAAAGGCGCGTTTCCCCCAGACTGATGCACGTTTGAATCTCAGCCCCCTTCCCCCGTATCGGCCCTCTCCGCGCTGGGCCCTTCTGATTGTTTATTGATGAACCAAACCTCGGAAGGGTGAAGTGTTTGCCAGGGGTTATTTTTACTGCCACGTTAGTTAAGGCTGAAAGTATTATTTTACATACCAGTGAATAATTTACCCACCATTAAAAAACTTACTCGGAAACCATCCCCAGCACGGGCTGGCGTTACCTGAGTGGCTCATGGATGCAATGGGAACATGCCAGATGCAGGAGCCCAGGTGGGCAGCAGGTACCCTGGAAAGCTGGCATGGAAAGAAAGTCCTAAATGACTGAGTAAAATAAAATGTCCCCAGCACCGGTTTCCACAAGCTGTAGCTGCATTTCCAAATTTATAGCTTAGAAAAAAAGAATAATTGCGAGACCACATTTTTCACTTGTGCTTTTCCTGAGATCTCTATTTTCCCCTTGGATTCTCCACACCTCCTGATTATTTATAGCATACCAGAACTCCAGCCTTATAAAATACCATGCATGACTTCTCCTTGCGCTCAGTGCTCGGGGAGACCAGGCACTACTGGTAAAAGATTTAACTCATTAATAGAGAGAAGCTGGAACAAAGCTCTGTAATTCAGTATTGGCTTCCCCAGCCTGATGGTGTTTATTTAGAAAGCAGCAAAGACACAGGCATGTGGGGCTATAAATCAGCAGAAAATCAAATGCTAACATGTAAATAAATTGCAAATCAGCTGAGAAATTGGTTTCATTTTGAGACGATAAAGCATATTTCTCCTGTACTTATTTTATAAGGTGCCCCTTAAGAATTGTAATATTTCTGTGTGGTAATGATAAACATTAGTGAGTTGCTTTAGAAATGAAAAAATGGCAACCCTGTGGGGATTTGAAAAACATATGCACTTCAAATTTGAAAATCCAATTTAACTGTCCATTATATAGAGAATAAAAAAAGGTAAGGATAGGATAATTTTGCAGTTACACAGCATTTGACTAAATCTGATTCAGGGATGACAGCTACACTTTAAAAGCTACATGTCTGAATGTAAGGAGACAGCAAATCATTTATTTATGATTGTAATCTAGCTCCTGTCTAACAAGTTAACAACTGTGCAGAGTGCTCCCTGAGTGGAGGCAGCCTGTGTAGGCTTGTCAGTTAGCACTTTTAAAAACACTTTTCATAGAATTTTGGTTAAAAAAAAATAAAATAAAATAAAAGAGACAAAAGAGAGTCCCTGTCAGATGTACCAAAACAAGCAGATGTTAAAATTGCAAAAGTTTGAAGAAACAAATCCTGTTCTTAATTCTATGCAAAGCACCTTGTGCAGAAGGTACACGACAACCAGAGAGGCCGATGCAGGGATCTGATTGTTTGTGCATCCTGAACATGGCAACAACCTTGTGTTCTGTTGGAAGTGTCACTTCTTTGACACCAAAAGCTTGGCTGCTGCATCCGTGTCTGTGGCATTTTGCAGTTTTTGATGCCCATAACTCTCTCTGCCCCCTGTTCCCACACGCCCTGCCCTGGTTCCAGCTGTGCCTCGGAGCAGGCACAGCTGCACGAGCACAGCAAGCTCAGTACCTGTTCAAGGTGAAGTGTTGATGTCAGAGTTTTAAGGGAACCTAATCACCTGAATATTTATGAAGTACAGGAAACAGGGAGTATTTGCCCAGCAGCTCGAATGGGATGTAAGTAATCTAATTCTGATATTATACATTCTTTTATTTTAAATGGAAGGGACCATAATGTTAATCCAGTTCCACCCCCTGCCATGGGCAGGGATACCTTTCACTATCCCAGGTTGCTCCAAGCCCCATCCAACCTGGCCTTGGACACTTCCAGGGATGGGGCCTTCCAAAGTCTGGAAAGTGATTAATGCAACTAGTTTTTGTGAAAAGTGACAGGGAAGAGATGGTGGAGCTGCTGTCCATGGTCACCAGCTGGAGAACTGGGACAAATGGGACAAGCTGGTGTGGTGTTGGAAAGCTGGGCAGAGGCAGATGAAATTCAAGGCAGACAAATTAAGATCTTGACCTCTAGGAGAGTTGTACAACTGGAAATCTCATCGTCATGAGCCGCCTCCTGAGGGCCAGCACCCAGGACTGAAAATTGAAGGCTGCAATAAATAACTCCATGGAAACACTAGCTCTAGATGCAGTAGCTCCCAAGCAAATCTTGGGAATTATTAGGGGGAAAGTAGGGATTGAAGAAAGAGCACTGTGGTGTTACTGATGCCTGTGTGGCAGCCCTACCCTGAGCCCTGCATTGTTCTGTTCCCAATCCATGACACAAAACCAGCAATAGATGTGAGAAGGGTCCAGAGAGGGGCCTGGGGATGAGCAAGGATAAAGTCAGGATTCCCTGGAGTGAGGCTTTTCAGCCTGAGAAGGGACACAACAGAAATCTGTAAACCCAGGACAGTGAACAAGGATTAGCAGCTGGTTCAAGGGCCGTGAGGGGGCTGGCAGAGGTTGAACCCAGCAGGAAGGAGGCTGCTCTCATGTGCGTGGTTAAACACGAGAGATCTTTCACCAAGACTGTGCAAGGTAAAATTTACATGGGTTCAAAAAGTTACCGGACAAATTAATGTCAGAAAAATCCATCACACATCCATACACAGACATTATTTCTGGCTTTGAAGGATCTCGAGCCATAAATTGCTGGAGGTTAATAGAGTGTTTGATGAAGTATCATTGTTCACTTGCTCCGTGCTTGTGCTCTCCAGTGGGTGTTCGCCGTTGCTCTCTCCCAGAGATGAGCCACTACGGCTATTTTTATGCTCTTAACATGTTCTTTTACCTGTTGGAGATGGATCTAATGTTCGACATAAATCAAACCTCCTCATTCGATGCGACTCGCCTCGTCCTCCTCGGAGCCCGTGGCTCCCGCTGGTTTCAGTGGGGTCTGGACTGTACCTGTTGCACTCAAACCCCCAGAGGTGCCACTGTCCCTGCTCCGAGGGGTGACAGCAGCACTTCCAGCTCCTGCTGCCCATCCCGCTTCAGCCGCTGTGTCACCTCGCCGAGGTGCCCGTGCCCTGGCAGTGTATCCTTGCCCTCGACCGGGACAAGCCCTCTGGCTCTCCCGGGTCCTGCAGAGCTGTCCCGCAGGTGCCGGGCGGGTGTGGGAGGTGTCCGAGAGGTGCGGGAGGAGCGGAGGGGATGCAGGAGGTGTGCGGGGAGGTGCGGGAGGGCAGGGAAGGTGCGGGAGGGCTGCGGGAGCCGTGCAGGGGGGGCTGGAGGGGGCGGGCAGCAGCAGGAGCCGGTTTGTTTATTGTGCGTGAGAATCACAAGCGACTGAAGCGAAGGGAGAAAGTTTGAGCTGGTGGTTGTCAGATAGTATCACCCTCACACCCGCCGGGAATGCTAATGAGTGTCAGCAAACACAGGGAGTCTCTGCCTGTTTATTTACCCGCGGTTGGGTCAGTGGCTGAAAATACACAGTTTTTGCTTTTGCAGATAAAATAATTCTCTTCTGATTGAAAAGGCTGGGTTTGTATTTCAGGATTTTCCCGGCTTTGGTGAAGGGGGAGAAACGGGACTGTGGAGCCTCGGTGGTTCAGGGGAAGCTCGGCTGCTTTAAAATGATATTCTGCCGATACGAAGATACTTAAAATACACTTTGGAAATGGCCATCAGCAGGGTGTTTTGGGAAAACCGGCAGTGGAAGAATCAGGGCTGTTCGCTCCACTCTCACTGGCCACTCACTGAACTGATTATTCGCCTACTGGAAAGGAATGCCAGGAGTGTTATTTAAATTAGATTAAAAGTAGAAGTGGTTTAGATAGTGCAGGAGTGTGCCCCACTCTTTTCTCTTTAAGGAAGACAGAAGGAAATTTCAGAAATCCGTGTTTAATTAGGATTGCCGAGGTCTGGGATAATCGCAGGTCCCCCACCCCCACCCTCCCCATGTCTTCACGCTTTCAGTGTTTCAAAAGAATAAAAAAAAAGTGTTATTACTGTGTTTTTGAACACAAACCATTGGTTGCTCTCATGTCACCGTGCGGAGGGGACATGTCCCCGTTGGTGATCACCCAGCGGAGAGGCTGGAGATGTCCCCGTGGCTGAGTGACAGCCCGGCTCAGGGAACAGCCCCTCCGGCAGCCGCGGGCTGGGCCAGGCTGGGCTCGGCAGCAAAGCCAGGAGGCCGTGGAGAACGGCACTGTTAGAGCAGGCAGCAATCTGTGGGGTCTCCAGAACCTTATCATCCATGCGAGTCAACAACTGTGCTAAATTGAAATTGTAGAGTTGATTAAACGACGTATTTAAGGCCCCATAAAAGAAAGCAAAGCCAGGCAGGGAGGGAGCGGCGTGCGGGGGGCGGCGGGTGGGGAGGGTTTATCTCACCGCGAGCAGCAGGCTCAGCCACTGATCTAATCAAATTATTCAGCATTAAAAAACTGCCAAGGCATTCCAGTGCTGCAGCTTCCAGAGGCCCAGCTGGGATCAAATGCTAATCAACATCTCCACGATATTTATTCCCACTGTCAGTCTGGTACGTGTTTGTTTTCCGAGCGCTGCATACTAAACTGAAAGATCAAGATGAATCGGTGGAGATGGGAGATGATGAGCAGCCAGGCTAAACACTGGGAAAAACACCGGCTACTGGGAAACGGGGACGGAGGGAGAGGGAGATGGTTGGAGAGAGATGCGCGGTGGCCCTGCCGGCAGCGGGGACAGTGGGACGCACCCACTGCTGGCGGGAGCACCGTGCTGGACACTCACAGCCCTCACACCTGGCTGCTGCGGCTGCACCAGAGCCCCTTTTGTCCTGGCAGCGCCAGCGACCGGTCCTGCACCACGTGCAGGGAGGACAGTGCCCAGTGACACGGGACGGCCACACTGCGCGGTGCCCCTGGGGGACCCTCGAAGGCCGCCTGCCGACCAGCAAGGTCCTCCTTAAGCACTAGCCGCTGGAGCGCTGGGAGACTAATTAATTTCCTTTTTGTTTTTCAGAGTTTCATTTTTAAATTACAGTCTTCCCTCCTCTCTAATAAATACTCAACAATTAAAGCTTTTTTTTTCCCTGACATGCGATTCCAACATCTCAGTGTCCCACCCTCCTGTCACCTTCCCTGCCATAAACAGATTCGTAAAAACTGCTTTTGACGCCCCAGCTGCCATTAGCCACTTAAAATCCCATAATTATCATCCTATCATGGGCCTGTTAACGAGCAGTAAAAATAAGGCCATTGAATATGGTAATTTATTCGTAAATTAGCCTAATGAGAATAGGTTTCAGACACTGTTTACTTTCTAGCTGCCTGTTTCGGTGCGGTGCAGGCAGCCTGCGCGGGGCTGCAGAGCCGGGTGGCAGCGCGGGAGCCTCAGCCTGGGTGGCAGACGCAGCTCCCGCGCCGGCGGGCACAGCCCTGCTCCCATGGCAGCCCTTCTCCCACGCTGGCCACCCTCTCCTGCCATCCTCCCTCATCCTGCCTCATCCTGCCGCTGTTGGTGTGCACAACACCATGTCCCCCCCGCCAGTGTCCCCAAAGCCGTCCCACAGGGCCTGTCACGGGGCAGGTTTCTGCTGACCTGTCCCTGCATTTCGAGACCTGGGGAAAAACACCAGGATGAATGTGAGTAAATGCAACAGAACAGTCCAGTGTCATCACTCTGTGATGAAAACCAGTAGGAGCTGGGCAGGGTGGTGGGAGGAGATGGTGGGGATACGCTGTTGTCTTTCTCATCCTCCTCACCCTCCCCGTGGCTTATTAAGAAGGGCTGGATGTGTTGTTGATAGCAGCTCCCGCAGGGCTGCTTCAACAGCGGGACCCCACTTTGGGGTTTCTCTTGGGGAAGGTGTCATCACCTTTGCACACACGATAAAGGTAAAGCCTCTTTGGTGGCCAGCCACCAGCCATAGCCACCGCCTGCTCCTCCACATCCAAGTGAAAGAAGGAAGAAGAGACCCAAACTGACTCTGCTTTGAATTCAGCACTGACAGGTCTGGGCACTCCAGCACCTGGGCAGCTTATTTTTTCCCAGCTCTGTCTTTGCAAACAGTTATTCTCAGGCAGTGGAGTGGTAATAAACCCCTGAGTGAATGAGGATGAGAGGTCCTTTCAGGGAAGAGGTGAAGAGCTCTTGACTATGAGCCTTTCACCCTCTAGAGTATTTCCATTCCTAGGCTGGCTAAAAGCCAGGAAATAAATCTGCACGGCCGGAGCGTCTTGGCTGCATCTCTGAGGAGTCGGAGCAGACAGCACCCTGGGCACTGGCACCCACCCCTGCCCCTGTGCCCCCCAGGGAGGCTCAGGGCAGCCCCTCTGCAGATCTCTCCCGCTCACCAAGGACGGGCTGTGCCGGCGTGCTGGGGCTCGGGAGCAGCCCCGTGCAGCAGGGAACACCTGCAGGGGAGGGGTCGGGTGTGCACACAGCCACCGGCCTGGGGCACAGTGAGACAGTGGCGCTGGGGGGACCTGAATGCCAAGGATGCTTTACAGGACCCTCGGGTGCAGTGCTTTCTTCTCAAAAAAGCCTTTTCCTCGCCCAAAACAAGGACACTCACAGACCAGCTGCATGTGTGGTGACTCTGACGGGGCCCCAGAGCTGGAGGGGTCCCTGGGGACCAGACACTCCCCCACTGCCAGCCCCAGCTCCCACGTACCTGTGGGGACTATAAAAATCACATGCTCCAAGACCTGGGGCCTGATGTCATAGCAAAACCCCGGAATACATTCTATGGAGAGTTCTACCTGGTTTCCAGTGACCAATTCCTGCGTGGTGCAGGAGGATGAGGTGATAACAAAGTCTCTGTTGTGGTCCTGGCTGTGCTGCCCCTGACAGTTCCTCTTGCCAGGCAGGAGCTCCCCTAACCACCCTCCGTGGTGGCTGCACTCCTGCCTTTCCTTTCCCTAATTTAATTACGGCTTGTTTCTTTGCTAATTATAATGCTCAAATCAGAGCAGAGCTTAAGGCCACTGTTAGAAGGGAGGCTGGTGGCTGTCTCGTTTTTGCTAAGATGGGCCCATTATCATTTCCCTTCCTTCTGATGGAGATTATAAACACTTTGTGTCAAACCACTTCCCAGCAGTTCTCACAGTGTGAAAACGATTGAGGTCAGGGGATGCACACAACCTACCCATCAACTCAAGTATATTCCTCAAACCCTGACACGCAGCGAGCTGCAGGGAGGTCACCTCTGTGAGAAACAAACCTTCCAGCCGCCCGGCGAGTCCCAAATTGCAGTGTTGGGAAATAATCATGTGGAACACGCCGGAAATCACTCCCCAGGTAATAAACAGTTAACAACAGCAGCCACCTG